>CANNZV010002146.1:51629-148667 GCA_947561585.1 Caprella mutica | reverse complement strand
CATATTTACAGTACATATTTACAGTACATATTTACAGTACATATTTACAGTACATATTTACAGTACATATTTACAGTACATAGTTACCTATAGTAAGGTTTATTATTAATAATTCAATGTAACAATATAAGTTATCTTACATTATGATGAAGAGTGTACATTTATATTTTTAAAAGAAGAGTAATTTGTTATCATTTCCTGTGGGAATTATCCCCAAAATCCCATAAGAAGGAAGTATATCCAATAAGACTATTTGTCTCTAGGATGATAGACTTCTATTAAATTGTTCTATTATTCGCTCAGCGGAATAGAAAATAAGGCGAATAGGTTCAAATATTTCACAGGTAAGTACGTAGAAAACTGTAACACAAAAATATTCCAAAAATTTGACAGAAAAAAATAAATGGAAAAAATCCACGGAAAAAATCAATAGATAAAAATCTACGGACAATATTTCACAGAAATGAAATCAACCAGAAGAAAAAATAAAAAAATAAAAAAAGGGAAAAATTCTATAAAAAAATATTTCTGAGAAAAAAAAAATCCATTTTAAAATTGATTAGAAAAAGTTTTGGTGTTTACTTGAATATGTACTTAAGGTTACGATATTTCATTTTTTTTTTCGTAATTTAATCTATCTTATAACATATCTTCTACACAGAGAAAAAAGTTTACTCATATCAATGGGTCATCAATTTATGCTTTGAATCAATTTATTACGTGAGTTGGTTGGACTATATTCATGTTTTCACGTGTGTTAAAACAACTATGATGTGGTGTGTCACCAAACATTAGTTAATTCAATTCATTTTATATATTGAATCAACTTACTATGAGAGTTAAAAGTTACTTTTTTGAGAATTTTAAAGTATGTCGAAACAACTATGACAGAGTGTATTGTAGTAACTCACAACGACTGTTAATCCAATGTATCTGGTGTATAAATTAACTTACTATGCGAGTTGGCGCAACTTTTTTTAAGTTTAGGAGTGAGTCAAAACGACTGTTTTGTTTTAACCAACGTCAAATTAACTACTTTTAAGTAGTACCTGCAACTCACCACGTAGGTAGGCGCAAAAATAACCCATTCATATGAGTCAAAACAAATCAAATTTGATTTGATTCAACTATTCCTTTCTCTGTGTGTAGACTGTACGTAAATATATTTCATGTAAGTACTTCCCTTCAACATAGTAGCTAAATTAGATGAAAAGAGCGGCCAAAAAGCCCTTAAATTGGCGTCTATGAATTTCTTTGATGGCTACCGAGATCATTTCTTGTGTTGGAATTTATAGGCTGGAAACAAATGCGATTTGATGTGAGAAAAAGAGAAGCTGCGGTGATATGGAAGAAATATCACGGAACAGCGATAAAAAAGGGATGAAAAAACTATCACCGTGCGTAACATACGATCAAAAAATTGATATAAAAATATATATTTAGTTATTTATCATCTAGTAAAGTTTGCTTTGTGAAAAAAAAACATAAATACAAAAATAAAATATGAAGTTTAAATTTACACGATGTTTGAATTTTACCAATACCGATAATACACAGTTTAAATATAGTTAATTAATTGAAATTTTAAGTAGCAAAGATCATTAAATTTTTATGTCAACAAAACCATATGATCACTAAAAATTCCATCTTTTAGATTTCTTTGATATGAAACTGCAATGTAGTTTTTAGTATCCGCTAGTTTGTCGTACTGCACACTTCATTATTGTTTAATGACCTTACACGGGGGTTCGGGGGGCTGAACGCCAGGCTGATTGTTCTTCCAAATTAAAATAGAGATATTAAATTTACTATGAGTCTATTAAATGAGTGATATATGCATGGTAAATAAATAGAGAAGTATGCCAAGTACAATATTGGAACATCCGAAAATATTCTGAGTGACGTCACTCAGTTGTGTGAGCTTAAAATAAGAATTGTGCTATTATTCAGTTAAATGTGCATTTTAATGTAAATTAAAATTGTTTTTATCACGTTTTACACTCTATTCACTTATAATATTTGACTGTACTCTATGTGACGTCATTTGTTTACATCGTTTCTGAAGAATCGATCAAGTTCACCGTCAATGAATTCGAAACTTAGCATCCTTCTCTATTTATTCACTATAGATATACGCAACTAATTCAACTATGATCATTTTATCAGTTGCTGGGTAAAAAGGAATAAATCCCCAGTTTTTGACTTTAGGTAATCCCATACCTAACTTTTTGAGACCATTATAAAAATCATAATAATGTCCGTAGTAAAATTACCTTAATTTCCGTAGTTACGGTGCACGTAATTTGACGATAATTTCTTTTACAATGTGCGGTACTATCAAAGAATAAAAAATAGTTACCTTGTTTTGAATTAATAGGTCGTTGTTTATTATGACAGTAATAATCATTATTAATATTTTTTATCAATTAAAATAGGTATAAGTGAATAACCATTATTAAAATATTATTCTAAAATTTAAAATTAATTGACAAATTGAAATACAAGAATCACATTATAGGGTAGGTTTATAGTTATCGGACGGTCCCACATTTACGATCATACATGTATAAGAAAAAATATATAATTATTATCATCTAACTTTTTTTATAAATAAGATCGAAAATTTAGAACTGTCCGATAACACGGAACTTAACCTATATGCAACTTATTTAATTCTACACTAGATATTAACTGTATATATTACAGTACATTTTATGCTAGATAATATTATATAGCTTTAAATTTTAAGAGTTAAATAGGATCAAATATTTATCTATACAGGGTGACCCACAAAAAAGTGTACCTAACTTTATAAATTAATATAAATAATGTATTTAAAAATAAATAGAAATTAGAGCTGAAGTGAAATTAGAAATTAGATATTTTAACTTGTATCCATTATACCACTCATTGCTTAAAGGTCCCCTCCACTCTATTTTTTTTATTTCTCTATTCATTAGCACTAATGTTACTGATTATAAAACTGCAAACCATTTCAAATTTGGTTCTATAATTTTATTATAATATGTAATTTAAGATTTTTTCCGTTCTTTCTACTACCCCTCTGAATTTCAAGCAAAGATACAGCCCCTTGTGCGATAGGCTACTAGATCCGATAAATTCAAAACAATAACAAAGCTGATTCCAAGATAATGGATCCACATAACTAATCCAAGTACCTAATTAAGTATTTCTTACTAATAGTTTTCATATAACATAACATTTTTTCTATCTAGAGAACTGTTTATTTTAAAACACTGCATTTGAATAGGTATGTACTAGGTGTATACGAACGAACATACCTACTCAATTATGGGGCCTTTTTCTTCTAATGAATCTCAGAATGAAAAAAAGCGAAATGTGAATATTTCTTATATAATTAATTGTGAACAGAATACTTGATCGATTTAAATTCTGTTTACTGCGATATGTTATATAACCTTAGCTCTACATATTAAATGCAATTCCAGAATTTTTAATTTAGAGTGGGGAGGACCTTTAAGATTTATCATACATTTTTAAATACAATGATATTTATATTAATTCAAACTTGGGTACACTTTTTTGTGGGTAGCTATGTAATAAAGTTATGTGAATAAAGAAACATAAATCAAAAAAAATATCAAAATCATTTTATCATGATTTTATGTTCTAAAATTTTTAAAACTTTGTAGCACTAATAAATGCATTGAATTATGATAATTTTTAATATTAAATTTTTTAAATTAGAAGGAATATATCTCTTTGAGAATTAACGTCTCTGCAGCATTGTGGTTGGCTGACAATTATACTAATATCTCGATTTATAAATATTATATTATGATATTTATTATTAATTCATATTATACATTAATATATAAAGTAAGCAAGCAAGTATATCCAATATGTTTCAAACTAAATAATAGTCATGAAATCAGAAATAATTTATTTACAAAAGTAATAATTAAATATGAGTTATTAAAACAAAACGGTATGATATATTTAGGGTAAGCTCCCAATTATCGGACCGTTTCACATTTTCGATCATATATATATATATAAATTTTTTTTATTTAACATTCATTTTGGTTTATTTTATTCTTTTCCAAATAAAAAGAAATTTTAGAAATAATAATCACTAGCTATACAATTCTTCTTATACACTATAATCGTCATTGATAGCAGTTTAATAAGTTGAAGCTACCCCTGTATCTTCTTCAAAAGATGTCCCCGTTCCCTGCGTCGAATAACATATTCTGTTTATGTCATCCGCCTGACTGTATATGCTATATATTGTTCTGCTGCAGCTTAAATCATTCAAACAGGAGTCTTGGAAACTTCGAACAAATAAAGACAACTGTTCCAATAAATCTGATTGGAGGGGAGACTAATATTAATTTAATATGTTGTAAGACAGTGATTGGCTCATGGATGTATAGAACTTGTGTGCTTAGAAAAATAACTGCAATGGTTAATTAAAACACAAGATTGTATAAGATTAGACAATGCAAAGAAGTCCTCTATAGTGAATGTAGTGACCTGAGTAAGTGAACTACTCTATATAGTTAACAAGTTTTCTTTAGTCAGCCATGAATGGTCATCAGTTTACTAAACCTGATGGCAATTTTAATGCAGAATAAACAAATAAAATAACAATTATAATATAATTTTTTTCTTATATGACCGAAGATGTGAAACTGACCAATAATTCGTAATTTAGCCTAGTGCCAATGTTTGCCACTTCGGAGCCACTTTACCGATGTGTATTTTTTTTGTATCACAAACTTCCAGCCTGCAATCAATCAAGGTAAAGAGCCATTAGGAAAACACAGTAGGAAGTAATCAAGAAACTTTCTGAAGGTTGCCTTACACTCCTATGTAATGTCTAACGTCAAGAAAAAAAAACAGAGATGTGTTCAATGGAGCTTTCTATTTAGTGAATGGAATTTTTTTTGGCCGAAATAGGTGGTATGGTTGCAATAAGTGATTGATGTACTATCAGAGAAAAGAGTCACTGTGATGATGTACTATCAGAGAAAAGAGTCACTGTGATGATGTACTATCAGAGAAAAGAGTCACTGTGATGATGTACTATCAGAAAAAAGAGTCACTGTGATGATGTACTATCAGAGAAAAGAGTCACTGTGATGATGTACTATCAGAGAAAAGAGTCACTGTGATGATGTACTATCAGAGAAAAGAGTCACTGTGATGATGTACTATCAGAGAAAAGAGTCACTGTGATGATGTACTATCAGAGAAAAGAGTCACTGTGATGATGTACTATCAGAGAAAAGAGTCACTGTGATGATGTACTATCAGAGAAAAAAGTCACTGTGATGATGTACTATCAGAGAAAAGAGTCACTGTGATGATGTACTATCAGAGAAAAGAGTCACTGTGATGATGTACTATCAGAGAAAAGAGTCACTGTGATGATGTACTATCAGAGAAAAGAGTCACTGTGATGATGTACTATCAGAGAAAAGAGTCACTGTGATGATGTACTATCAGAGAAAAAAGTCACTGTGATGATGTACTATCAGAGAAAAGAGTCACTGTGTTGATGCACTGTCAGAGAAAAGAGTCACTGTGATGATGTACTATCAGAGAAAAGAGTCACTGTGTTGATGCACTGTCAGAGAAAAGAGTCACTGTGATGATGTACTATCAGAGAAAAGAGTCACTGTGATGATGTACTATCAGAGAAAAGAGTCACTGTGATGATGTACTATCAGAGAAAAGTCACTGTGGTGATGTACTATCAGAGAAAAGAGTCACTGTGTTGATGCACTGTCAGAGAAAAGAGTCACTGTGATGATGTACTATCAGAGAAAAGAGTCACTGTGTTGATGCACTGTCAGAGAAAAGAGTCACTGTGATGATGTACTATCAGAGAAAAGAGTCACTGTGTTGATGCACTGTCAGAGAAAAGAGTCACTGTGATGATGTACTATCAGAGAAAAGAGTCACTGTGTTGATGCACTGTCAGAGAAAAGAGTCACTGTGATGAAGTACTATCAGTGAAAAGAGGTACTGCATTCTTTTAATTTCACAAATAACAGTTTTTAAGTTTCCTATTATTTTCAAATCTTACAAATTTGTCGTCGTTCACTCAGACCAATTTTAAAATATCTACAAGCATTACAATTTGTGAAGTTAGTTTTCATTAATGAGAATTTAGTAAGCCGTGAAAAAATCATGACTGATAGGTACACTTTCTTCAGACTGTACACTGTACACTGTACACTGTATGTACACTAATAGGTGAAGTCATTCACAAATTCAATATTTTTAAAAACTCTTTTAATGATCACAATATTCTCCAAATTACCTAATTAACTAACTAAATAATTATCATTTAAATCGATATTATACGTTCCATCGTACCTCACCCTAATTTTCGATAATTCATCACCGTTTGCAGACTGGGCATAGCATTCTATTTTGCATTCGTGAGGTAAAAAGGCTATATGGCAACTCTGCTGACATTTTGCATTCGTGAGGTAAAAAGGCTACATGGCAACTCCGCTGACATTAGTGTCATGTCGCTATGAAAATTAGATAACTTTAGCATTTTAATGTGACACGTTCATGTACTTTTACATCTCATGGACAGTTGTTTTACCTTGGAACTGAGGGTCTACAGGGTAAAAAGAAGGGTATCTCTTTTATTTCAATTTATCATTTATTATTAATTTTATTAAATAAAAAACAATTATTTTTTATTAAAAAAAAGAACAACAAACCTTTTAGGTTGATATATTTTTCTTACAGATTTTACTGGGGTAAGTTCCGAGTTATCGGAGGGTTCCACATTTTTTGGAAATGTGAAATAATCCAATAACTCGGAGATTACCCCATTAAATTGTAGATTGGCACATGTAGTCTCTGATTTTTATTGTAATCAAATATTTTTGGTAATTCGTATTTATTTAACCTCGGATCATTTTAAATTTAGGATATTTCATTCGATTTTTTTTTGTAATCTCGGATGTTTGGTAAGCTCATATTTTTGTGTAAAGATGTATTTCTTGTAATTGGTTACTCTTGTAAGTCTGGATTGTTTAAGTAATCCAAATTTTATTCTAATTGTGCATTTTTAGGAAATTCGGATTTTATTTGTTTCCTGAATTTTTTTCGTGTTTTTTTTTCATCTCCGATTTTTTTCCATATCAGATTTTTTTCCATATCAGATTTTTTCCATATCAGATTTTTTCTAATTTGGATTTTTTCTGATTTCGGATTTTAGTAATCCCGAAATATTTTTCCCAAATACGGGATCTTTGTAATCTTGGATTTTTTTTATTTTGTTATCCAGTTTTTTATAACCCATATTTTTTCTATTGTCTGGATTTTAGCTAACCTTAAAATAATTTTAGTAACAGTAAATGTTAAAAAGTGACACTCCGAATTTCCGACCTTTTAGGCCCGCTTCACACTTGCGTTTCTCAACGCCGCGTTAGATATTCTGCTCATCGCAAAAAGTTTAGCTGCAATTAATTTTAACGGAGCTCTTCACACTTGCGTTAGAAAAACTGCTGCATTTTTTCTAACGCAAGTGTGAAGGGGGCCTTATGCAATTTGAATTTTGTTTATAATCTTGATTTATTTTTTTAATCTCGTTTTATTTTATAATCTTGGATTTTTGTAATTAAGGATTTTTGTAATCACGGTATTTGTTGTATATTGTAGTTGTTTAGTAAATACAGATTTTTTTGTAACTGGATTTTTATTGAAATTCTGGATTTTTCGTAGTTCGGATATTTTTTAATTCGTATTAGCTGTAATCTTGGATAATTATTGTTACCCGTATTATTTCTATTTCCGAATTTTTTCATCCGGATTTGGTAAATCCGACAATTATTTCAGTATCATATCTTCAATGATGAAGCAGGACATTTTTCTTGCAACTAACAACAAGTACACTGATGGAAAAGATTTAAACTCAACGGGAAATTCATATTATTAAGAGGTTATTTTAACTGAACGTTGAAGGTTTTATCAGGTTTCAAGCTTTCGAATAGAAAGATTTCTATTCATCATCAGGAGAAAGGTGGAAAACCTCGACCTGACAATGAATTTTATGACCAATGATTGTATGTTGGATACCGTCTTTCTATTTCAGCTATCTATCTTTTCGTTTATTATTATTAATTAATCTATTAACAACATTCATTCTCTAGAAGGATTCTACTTTCTTTATATTTGTAACAAGCTATAGAGGAGCGATAATAAAAACGGTCATCTTCTATATCTTTCTGTTCATTTTTCTGTATTTTATTAGTTTTATCATTTTTTTTATTACTATTAATATATTTAATATATATTCGTTTAAATTATTATAATTATAGTTTCTATGTGTGTCCTTTTGATCCTATGTGTCCTCTTGGTCCTTTGTGTTCTCTTGGTCCTATGTGTCCTCTTGGTCCTATGTGTCCTCTTGGTCCTATGTGTCTTCATGGTCCTATGTGTCCTCTTAGTCCTTTGTGTTCTCTTGGTCCTATGTGTCCTCTTGGTCCTATGTGTCCTCTTGGTCCTATGTGTCTTCATGGTCCTATGTGTCCTCTTAGTCCTATGTGTCCTCTTGGTCCTATGTGTTCTCTTGGTCCTATGTGTCCTCTTGGTCCTATGTGTCCTAAGTATCTTCTTGTTTCTTTAAGTGTCTATTTGTTCATAAATAACCTCTTGTTCGTAAGTGTCTCCTTGTTTCTAACTATAGAGGCGCGATAAAAAACGGTCATCCTCTATAGCTATATCTCTATTTCCTTATGTTTCATTTCTCTAAATCGAATTATTATTATTAATTTCGACTCTAGTTCCTATGCAAGTAATGCACAGGAATAGATAATACACATAGGAACTTGAGTCGAAAATAATAATAATAATAATTCAATTTAGAAAAATGAACAGAAAGAAATAGTCATATAGTTATAGAGGTTGACCGTTTTTATTATCGCTCCTCTATAGCTTGTTACAAATATAAAGAAAGTAGAATTTTTCTAGAGAATGAATGTTGTCAACAGTAGCTATAGGTAGTATCAAATTTTCAAATTTTGGTTTCATATTTCGATTTTTTATAGATTAATTAATAATAATAAACAAAAAGATAGATAGCTGAAATAGAAAGACGGTATCCAACATACAATCATTGGTCATAAAATTCATTGTCAGGTCGAGGTTTTCCACATAGAGTTATGATAAACTACTCTAGAGAGAGGAAGTGTTGCAGCGATTGCAGGACGCTAAGGAAGACTGTGTAAAACCTTATTTTGATTCTGTTATATCATTTCTCCATTAAATTTTGTTTCAGTTATATCATTTCTCCATTAAACTGACGCTAGATTGCCAGTCACGTGACCCAAAAATAATGATTTTAGTGTCTCTTTTATTAAGTAAAATCACAGAGTTAGCTCTAAGAATGACCTTCGCGCAATGACAAAAATAATCACCCTCACTCTTTGCTTACCTGTTCTTAAACTATGTTCATCAGTTCAAAATTGTTTTTACCTGTTAATAGTACAATAAGAGGCGGAGAAAAAGAGACCAAGATACAGTTTTTTCGTCCATTGGTTAACGATTTATAAGTATTTGAAAAAGAGAAAACATTTTTGCGGCCCATTCTGTACAGTATAGTATACCAAAATATACTATGACTCTACTATACAGTATAGTATATCATAATATACCGTGCCTCTACTATACAGTATAGTATACCAAAATATACTATAATATTTAGCTGATGACTGATGCCCTCATCAATAATGTGATGCCTGTGTAGTGAGACTGAGCAACTTCCTCCACAATTACTGCCCCTAATGATCTCCCCCGGGGTGATTGTGAGTGTCTATTGATGTCAAGGTGGGGGAGGGGGGAGGGAGTGGGGGAAGAGGGGAATTAAATGATGATTATAAGAATTCTGTCTTTGTGTCTAATATTTGCAATAATATTTATATATTTGCAATAATTTGAATGTTTTTATTTTTTTCAAAGGGATCTTGAACAGAAATTTTTCTGGTCGGTTCAGTTTACCATAATTCATAATTAAACTTGTATAACTATAGTTAGATTCTTCATATAGTAGTATAGAAATGAATTAACAGGCTGATAGTGTCGTGTAGCTTTCCATTATACAACGTTTCTCGTTTCATTGCATGCATAGTGGAGAATAGGTGTTTTGCTATTGTTCCGTAACACTATAGTTTTCACCCCGCTACTGGTGTGTATCATTAATCTCTTCATTGCCTTCAGTTAATGGATGGCTGGCACGCTAAACCTCAATTAATGCTACCTATGCGCAGGCATGACTAGCTGTGAAAAATGATAGCCAGAGTAGAAGATAGAGAAAATGATAGCCAGAGTAGAAGATAGAGAAAATGATAGCCAGAGTAGAAGATAGAGAAAATGATAGATAGAGTAGAAGATAGAGAAAATGATAGCCAGAGTAGAAGATAGAGAAAATGATAGCCAGAGTAGAAGATAGAGAAAATGATAGATAGAGTAGAAGATAGAGAGAATGATAGCCAGAGTAGAAGATAGAGAAAATGATAGCCAGAGTAGAAGATAGAGAAAATGATAGCCAGAGTAGAAGATAGAGAAAATGATAGCCAGAGTAGAAGATAGAGAAAATGATAGATAGAGTAGAAGATAGAGAAAATGATAGCCAGAGTAGAAGATAGAGAAAATGATAGCCAGAGTAGAAGATAGAGAAAATGATAGATAGAGTAGAAGATAGAGAAAATGATAGCCAGAGTAGAAGATAGAGAGAATGATAGCCAGAGTAGAAGATAGAGAAAATGATAGATAGAGTAGAAGATAGAGAAAATGATAGCCAGAGTAGCAGATAGAGAGAATGATGCCAGAGTAGAAGATAGAGGGAATGATAGCCAGAGTAGAAGATAGAGAAAATGATAGCCAGAGTAGAAGATAGAGAAAATGATAGCCAGAGTAGAAGATAGAGAAAATGATTACCAGAGTAGAAGATAGAGAAAATGATTACCAGAGTAGAAGATAGAGAAAATGATAGCCAGAGTAGAAGATAGAGAAGAAGAATCAATATAAAATCTTGACCAAAACAAGTTCGAAATTATTATTTATATAATCAAAAATACAATTTACTTCAATAATCATTTCTTAAGTTGATAAACATTGCAAGCATTTCATCTCCACAGCAATTATCAATGCATTAGTTTTAATATCATTACTCCAAAATATTACAATTCTGTCACCACTTCAAACGGCTAGGCAATTTCTCTCCGAAATAGTGGCTGCATTTCCCCTAGACTTCTGTGTTGCTGAGGTAACCTGCCAAAGTGCCGTATCAGATACTGCAGCGGTGCGATGCATATACTAAATCCGCGAGCGATGCAAACGCTCGTATTCAATGGATTGAGAATGCGGAAAAATATTTTTGACGCGATATGGCTGCGTATATTGGCTACACGTTTGGAAGGGGTGGAGAGGACGGGGTGAAAAGGAGGGGTGGGAAGGAAGGGGTGGAGAGGAGGTGATGGAAGTGAAAAGAAGGCAAAATAGGACAATTTTTTTTGTACTTGAAGCAAATTATTTCTATAAACTATTCATATTTTTAAGACACATATTACGACCAATGTTAGTTAATTAAGTAAAACTATAGTTAAACTATATCACATACAGAAATCAATAGTGTACTTTAAAGTTTAATATATTTCTTATTATAATAACATTGCCAATTAATATATTAATGGTAGAAGTTATTTCGAAAAGCAGACTATAATGTTCTGAGAATATTCCCTAGATTTTAATCCTATTAAACTAATGAGACAAAGTTGCTCTTAATTTCTTATTATCCCGGAATTTTTTTTAAAAATGGCTGAAATTCCTTGTGAAAAAAGGATAAAATTGTTCTTGAAATTGATGTTTAAATTGTTTGTAAAATAATTTCTGAAATTGTTTGTAAAATAATTCCTGAAATTGTTTGTATAATAATTCCTGATATTGTTTGTAAAATAATTTCTGAAATTGTTTGTAAAATAATTCCTGAAATTGTTTGTAAAATAATTCCTGATATTGTTTGTAAAATAATTCCTGATAATGTTTGTAAAATAATTCCTGAAATTATTTGTAAAATAATTCCTGAAATTGTTTATAAAATAATTCCTGAAATTGTTTGTAAAATAATTTCTGAAATTGTTTGTAAAATGATTACCTGATATTGTTTGTAAAATAATTCCTGAAATTGTTTGTAAAATAATTCATGAAATTGTTAATAAAATAGTTCCTGAAATTGTTTGTAAAATAATTTCTGAAATTGTTTGTAAAATAATTTCTGAAATTGTTTGCAATATAATTCCTGAAATTGTTGGTGAAATGATACCAGAAACACATATTTATTTGTTTTCCACATAAAAACTCATTATAAAATTAAAAGGTCATATATAACAATACAAGTAATAAATTATTTCCGCACCCAGAGATAAATTTACGGTGGTAGATAAATTGGTCTTGAATTTCAATCTCCCATGTCCCCAGCAAAACATTTTACCAGGGTTTCAGCAATGACAATGCAATTTTAGTATCTGCATCCAAACTGCAGACAGTTTTTCTATTAGCATCCCTGCTGCATCTGGTATACCTTATCACCATGGATACACGGCTCCCTTTTCCATTAAGTGGCCTATTTGCAATGCTAGGCCTTTGAAAAACCTAAAAGAGACTGGCTTGTATGCCCTGAAATATTCCCTTTGCGAAAGAACATTAAAATGCGGAGGGAAAAAACCGCTTTGATTTCTCATTAATTTGCTGATATGAAACGCTCCGTAAAGCTGAAGAGAAACTATAACAAAATGTGAACGAGAAATAAGCTTGGGAGTTAATTCAGATTGTTTTAATTAGTTAGATTTTTTAGTATATCGGATTTTTTATTTATTGTGTTCCAATTAATCAGAATTAATCAGTTAAATTTAATTAATTTGATATTTAATTCATTGTGTTTAAATAAATTAACTTTTTGAAATCAATTATTTTTTAATTATTTTTTTACGAATATATTTTCAGATGTACCGTTTCAATTATTTGTATTCTATTAAATCTGTGTGATGTGAAGACTACAAAACAACTTTCTTATTTATTTAAATAATTTGTATACGCAAGAATATTATAATAATGAATAATAATAAGTTTTATTATAAAATGAAGGGATATAAATATAAAAAGAGAAAAGAATATGGTAAGTTTCAATATGGAATAACTAATACAATACAAAAATAGGTACGACACAAAAATAGGTACGACACAAAAATAGGTACGACACAAAAATAGGTACGACACCAAAATAGGTACGACACAAAAATAGGTACGACACAAAAATAGGTACGACACAAAAATAGGTACGACACAAAATAGGTACAATACAAAAATCAGTACGACACAAAAATCAGTACGACATAAAAATAGGTACGACACAAAAATCAGTACGAAACAGAAATCAGTACGACACAAAATTAATACGACACAAAATCAGTACGACACAAAATCAGTACGACACAAGATAGGTACGACACAAAATCAGTACCACACAAAATTAATACGACACAAAAATCAGTAAGACACAAAATCAGTACGACACAAAAATAAGTACGACACAAAAATCAGTACGACACAAAATCAGTACGACACAAAATCAGTACGACACAAAAATCAGAACGACACAAAAATCAGTACGACACAAAATCAGTACAACACAAAATCAGTACTACACAAAATCAGTATGACACAAAAATCAGTACGACACAAAAATTAATACGACACAAATCAGTACGACGCAAAAATAAGTACGACACAAATATCAGTACGACATAAAATCAGCACGACACAAAATCAGTTCAACACACAAATCAGTACGACACAAAAATCAGTACGACACAAATCAGTACGACACAAAATCAGTACGACACAAATATCAGTACGACACAAAATCAGTACGACACAAAATCAGTACGACACAAAATCAGTACGACACAAAATCAGTACGACACAAAATCAGTTCAACACAAAAATCAGTACCACACAAAAATCAGTACGACACAAAATCAGTACGACACAAAATCAGTACGACACAAATATCAGTACGACAAAAAATCAGTACGACACGAAAATCAGTACGAGACAAAAATCAGTACGACACAAAATAAGTACGAAACAAAATCAGTACGACACAAAATCAGTACGACACAAAATCAGTACGACACAAAATCAGTACGACACAAAATCAGTACGACACAAAATCAGTACGACACAAAATCAGTTCAACACAAAAATCAGTACGACACAAAAATCAGTACGACACAAAATCAGTACGACACAAAATCAGTACGACACAAATATCAGTACGACAAAAAATCAGTACGACACAAAAATCAGTACGACACAAAAATCAGTACGACACAAAAATCAGTACGACACAAAATCAGTACGAAACAAAATCAGTACGACACAAAATCAGTACGACACAAAATAAGTACGACACAAAATCAGTACGACACAAAATCAGTTCGACACAAAATCAGTACGACACAAAATCAGTTCGACACAAAATCAGTACGACACACCAGTAACTCTAAGAATACACACCAGTTACTCAAGTAATACCTCAAGTTATTTCAAATATCCAAACATAGAAGCGTCCCTTTAATTTCATTAGAAGTTTGTACTGCAGACAACAATAAAACCTGCTCACTTATTTATTCCGCTTAATTTGATACTGAGCATTCACTTCGGGGACATTTTTGTTTTTAATTAGCTTCCATGTCAAGTCCCTTAATGCCTTTTATATAAACTAATTAAATTATTCACCTGACTGATGCTTATGAAGTAATTCAAACAGACTAATTACTACCAGGCCTGAATGGAGAAAAATTGCAGTTATTTTATGTTTATACCAATGGTATTATTATTACAGGGGTATAATCGTAGTGTTCCGCCTTTAAAATGTGTTAGGTAATATTAGTTCGAAATGAATTCGGTTGGTTTTAAAGCAATTTTAAGAATAGATTAATTTGTCATAATCTTGAACTATTCATAACATTATGGTTTTTTACCTGAAAAGTCTAGTCAACCTAAGCAATATGGCCGCCATACTGAAATGTAATGAAAATTATGTAAAGGACAAACCTAAAGAGTGAAAGTCTAAAGTCTGGAGAATTAAAATCGAACCAATATGAGGTAATTAAAGTTTATATGTGGGGCACTGCGATTATACCTGGTATTATCATATATAATAAGAATAATATATAGAAAGCACATTATTGATGTATATCTATTAATAATTTTAGTGACTCAGAATTCAATAGCATAAATCATTTTATATAAATAGTTATAATATTTCACATGTAATATGATCCTTAATATTTTCAAGTATTTCTTTAAATATATTATCCATATTGTTGAAACAAACTGTTTGGGGATATTTCAGTCCGGCACTCTAAAGGGCCGTACATACGTAGGTTTTTTTAAGTCTTTCCACCTGACTTTTTGCTAAGCTCCTCCTACTTTTTCCACGAGAATATAAGAAAAAACGATATAATTATTATTTATTTTAGTTGGTATTCATGATACCAGCAGGTATCATGAATACCAACTACAATAAATAATAATAATTATTATATCATTTTTTCGTATACAATTCAAAATTCTTGTGGAAAAAGTAGGAGGAGCTTAGCAAAAAGTCTGTTGAAAAGACTTTAAAAACCCTACGTATGTACGGCCCTTAAGACCCCAATCCCTATAATTTCCATCTTTACTTCATTCCAAGTGGTTTTTCACAATCACTAAGGAAATAAAAGCCATTTGCCTGAACATTTCATCAGTTTCCTTTTAAAGTCTAAAAGGAAACTATTAAGTGAAGTAGTTAATGTTTCCGTACATCACTTTGAGATGACAGAGTTACTTCTAATGTAAATGACTCTTTCTTTGAATCCAACCTGTCTATTGTACTAAAAACGTCAATGTGACTATTTAGAGTTGTTAAAGTTAAAGATATGTGAGTAAATGGAAACTGGATTTTTTTTTTGGACCTACGTATTGTAATTATTTCAGTAGATACTCAATATTTTTATTGAAATATACACGATTATATTTATATAATTTCGATTATTTTTTTATGTATTTATGATTGAATTAAAAAATTTGATAATTGTATATTTTTAGTTTTTTCAAAAATTCAAAAAATCAGAAATTACAGAAAAATTTGAAAAAACTGTGAATCCGACAAATAAATAAAAAACTAAAATCCGAAAAAAAATCAAAATAGAATCGAACATCCGGTAAACCAATTCATATGAAAACACGAAACCGAAAAAATCCGGAAAACAAAGAATTCGGAAAATCGGAGAAAAAAAGGAAAAAAATGTGTGAAATAATCCTGCAAGAAGGATTTATTCCTGAGATATTAATGGAATATCCAAGGCAAGAAGGATTTACTCCTGGGATATTCCCTTCATATCCCTAGGAATAAATGCTTCTTCTTGGCAAAATAGGGATAACCTAAAATCTGGAAAACTGAAAATGCGGAGAAAAGAATTACCGGAATATATGCAGAAAAATCTTGAAACAGAAAAGCGGGAAGTTAAATCTGAAAAAAATGTCGGGTACTAGAAAAATTTAAGTAAACACAAAAATAATTATAGTGGTTTTTTTTACGGGATAAACGGAAAAATACGAAAGAAGAATCAGGAAAAAAATTGCAAATCGAAAATCTGGAAACCTGATAATCCAAAAGAAAAAAAGGAAAATACCGAAAAATCGGAAATTATAGAAAATCCGAACAAAACTGAAAATCAGAAATAAAGATGATCCAAAACAAACAAAAATATGAAAATGTAAAAAAAAACTGAAAAAACGGAAATCCGGAGACAAACGAAGACCCGAAAAAGCGTAAGTACCGAAAATTAAAATAAATGAAGATCTGCGAAACCAAAAATTGGGAAAACAGAAAATCCGTTAGACCTAAAATCCGAAAAACCGAAATTCCAGAAATCGGAAATACGTCAAAAACGGCAAACAGAAAATTACAGAAGAATCAGTAAGAAAAACTCATAGTCTGTTATTTTTGACGGTCAATACACTAGTATGTATATATTCCCGATTCTACTTTAACTATTCATATTATAATCATTAATCCAATCAATATAATCTCAAATTAGCCACATGTGGTTATTTCTCCATTCTTTTTCTACACAATATATTCACGCCACGATTTACACGGCCATTATCACCGTAATAAACATCAGGTCATATTATTATTTCGCCCCCTTTATTTTTCTCGGTCTCATTAGGTTACTTTTTATATTTACCCTGCAATTATTTTATGTAACAATGCTTTTATTATATAAAAGAGGAGGTGGTTTTTCATATCTGAAGGCTTTTCGTGAGGTATATCCTATGTTGTTTTCTTTGCAGCGTAATGGTATTTTTGGGTGTAGCTAATGGATATTTGATCCAAGGGAACCGAGGTTATCTGCTAAATCGAGTAAATAATATAGATATATTGATACAATTGGAAGAATTTATCATACTGTACATAAGATATATACAAGAAGATATTATTTATCTGTATGTAAATTAAAAGAATTTCATAGTTTGATGGTAAGTCTTATTATTGTTTCTTTAAAATAATAATCATAAAAATACACGAGATACAAAACTACAGATATATAAAATTATTAATTAACTCTCATTTTAATTATTATATATATTTTTCTTATATTTGAAAACTTGGACGTCCGGTAACATAGAATTTACAATATATTAATTAAAGAAATTTACTTGCAATTGTATTTAATTATAAAACGTGTAGTCGTTTAATTATTAAAACGATGGAACACCAAAAAGTGTACCCAGCTTTAAATTTGCATATTTCAACAACTATTAAAGGTACAGTTTTATTTCAGGTATCATTTTGTTTGTTGAACTCTTCTCCATCTTCAGTTAAATTATCAAAAGTTTTACTCATTTTTGTGAATATAACAACGACTTAATTAATGGGTGGTGCAAATGGTCAGGAAATGGACAATGAAGTAAGTTAAAACATTAGAAATATCTGTATTAGACAAAATACCTATTAATAAAAACAGATTTATTTCCATGTTTTGAGAATATTCATATAACAATTCCTTTTATAAAATACTGACAATCTGGAGAAAAGAGTTTAAGTACAAAAATGATGTACAACAACTTCAATAGTTGTTGAAATATACGAATTTAAAGTTGAGTATACTTTTTTGTTGGTCACCCTGTATAGTTATACAATAATAAATAATTGTATCAGTGAATTTAATTCCCAATGTTCCGACTACTGTCCTACTGACAGGGTGTTCCAATAGGTATTTAACGATACAAGCATATCTGGTTATTGGCCTTCGTTGATAAATCAGTTAATAGATTTACCGATAATTGATTATTATTATCGGTACAGGTAGATAATTAATACTGTAATTGAATAGTCAAAACAGTGTTATTGAATAGTCAAAACAGTGTTATTGAATGGTCAAAACAGTGTCATTGAATAGTCAAAACAGTGTTATTGGATAGTCAAAACAGTGTCATTGAATAGTCAAAACAGTGTTATTGAATGGTCAAAACAGTGTTATTGAATAGTCAAAACAGTGTTATTGAATGGTCAAAACAGTGTTATTGAATAGTCAAAACAGTGTTATTGAATGGTCAAAACAGTGTTATTGAATAGTCAAAACAGTGTCATTGAATAGTCAAAACAGTGTTATTGAATAGTCAAAACAGTGTTATTGAATAGTCAAAACAGTGTCATTGAATAGTCAAAACAGTGTTATTGATTTCATTGAATAATTTCATAATTTTTGAAAGGTAAAAACTTGAAGAATTTGATGACAGGAATTCATTTTTTTTCCTTATTTACCATGTGTATAAAATGAATTGGAGGAATATACATGTTTCTTTTATAACGATATAAATTGAATTTTTTAAAGGTAGGTATTTAAAATAGATATACATAATAAAAGACAGGAATTACTCTTTTTCTTATTTACTAAAACTATAAAATGATTAGGAGGTATTAAAAAAAACTATAAAGGTAAAAATTGAGAATAGTTTAAGGTAGGTATATTTGAAAAATATGGTACCTACATATTGGTATTTTATTTTTATTCTATTTTATAGGTAGATTGTCTACGTTCACCACTAATGTAGTGCCATTATCAGTCACTAGGGGGCGCTTTAGCCCAATAAAGGGGGCACTTTTTAGCCATTTCCTAACTATTTATAGGCTACTTTTAGTACCTAAAACTATAAGGAGTTGTAACAGTTTTAGATTATTCTATATAAATAAATACAGGGTGTGCCTATGTGGTAAAATCCTAGACTACCACATTTCCACAGAGTGTTTCTTGGGACAACATTGGCAATATTGGGACAACATTGGCAATATTGGGACAACACTGGCAATATTGGGACAACACTGGCAATATTGGGACAACATTGGCAATATTGGGACAACAAATTGGCAATATTGGGACAACATTGAGAAACATTGAGACAACATTGGTAATATTGGGACAACAGTGGCAATATTGGGACAACAGTGGCAATATTGGGACAACAGTGGCAATATTGGGACAACATTGACAAACATTGAGACAACATTGGCAATATTGGGACAACAGTGGCAATATTGGGACAACACTGGCAATATTGGGACAACACTGGCAATATTGGGACAACACTGGCAATATTGGGACAACATTGGCAATATTGGGACAACATTGGCAATATTGGGACAATATTGGCAATATTGGAACAACACTGGCAATATTGGGACAACATTGGCAAACATCGAGACAACATTAGCAATATTGGGACAACATTGGCAATATTGAGACAACATTGGCAATATTGAGACAACATTGGCATTATTGGGACATCATTGGCATTATTGGGACAACAGTGGCAATATTGGGACAATAGTGGCAATATTGGGACAACATTGACAAACATTGAGACAACATTGGCAATATTGAGACAACATTGGCAATATTGGGACAATAATGGCCCGAGAATCATTGCTACCTGGGATTTCCACATAAAGTTATTATTTATTCTAGTAGCTTTTCTGCATTCATGAGCATTGTCACCGACGGTGGTAGGTGAGACTTTGTTCATGGAGCCACTTTTCTTTCTGACTGCTTCTTCTAGTCCCTTGTATTTAATTTCCTTTTGACGTCAGCGATATGGCCTTTGGTTCCGAAGCAGACGTTAAACCCTACTAAATTAATTAATTATTCTTACATGAAAAATGTATTATATTTCAGTTCCGCATTTTAAAACTTCTCAAGACTTTAAAATGTTAGCATTAAGGATAATATTATATTTTATTTATTTAGTTTGGCGGCCATTGCTTTAGAAGACTAAATTCATATTAGTTTGACTGTAACCATTGAAAGACAGTACCGACTACTGTGAGTGTTTGCTTCACGGTGGATAGGGAAATGTATTTCAGTAGGAGAGATTAGGTGATGAAGAAAATCCTGTGCCTGCAAAATATTAACTACTAGTTTATTATCTAAGTCCGTTCTTGCTGCATAGTCGTTAGTGTTTTTGATCGAATTTTGATCGAATAGGATTAAATTAATGTTTTTTTTTATAAATTCATTGAAGTGATCCAAAATTGAAGATGTTACCAGCACACTGAAGAAAAGTTTGGGGATTATTTTTGAAATTTTTCGAAGATGGGTTCTGGTTATAAAACATTTAATTAAATTGTTTTTATTTTTTATTTTTCCGAATGAATCGAATTCTTTGGGATTCAGAAAGTGGAGTTACTTTTCCACCAAATCTCTTCGCAAATCTTCTTTATATTGTCACAATGCTTTCAGATTTTGTATTACAATAAAACACAAATTGGTTATTTCTTCAATAGTGAAGGACATCTCATAAAAAGCATTGTTGTATTATTGCCCACTTTGCTCGATGTACAAAAGAAGGCTCATATTTTTTATTTGATTGTAACATAAATTCGTATATCATAAATAAAATTCTAATGTCATCAGAAAAACCGAATGCAAATCGAACCAACATTATGGGAATTGATAAAGTCTAGAATGTTGAACATTACCATAAGACACTCAACATTCAAAGGTTTGGTAAATTTAAACAAAGATTAGTAATGGGACACATAAAAACATATTCCTGAACTTCTTACACCCTCTATAGCTTCTAATACCATATAGATTCTAGAGGGTAATCTCTATCCTCTAACACACCATCTAGAGGGTATTATAACCTCTATCAGAGGGTAAATTGCGCGTACTATCGAATTATCTCCCCTCATTGGAGGTCTTTGTAGTGGAAAATGCGCTAATATTACCCTCACTCTCTCTAGAGAACATCAAACAGTAAACAGACAAAGAACATCAAACAGTAAACAGACAAAGAACATCAAACAGTAAACAGACAAAGAACATCAAACTGTAAACAGACAAAGAACATCAAACAGTAAACAGACAAAGAACATCAAACAGTAAACAGACAAAGAACATCAAACAGTAAACAGACAAAGAACATCAAACTGTAAACAGACAAAGAACATCAAACAGTAAACAGACAAAGAACATCAAACAGTAAACAGACAAAGAACATCAAACAGTAAACAGACAAAGAACATCAAACAGTAAACAGACAAAGAACATCAAACAGTAAACAGACAAAGAACACGAAACAGTAAACAGACAAAGAACATCAAACAGTAAACAGACAAAGAACATCAAACAGTAAACAGACAAAGAACATCAAACAGTAAACAGACAAAGAACATCAAACAGTAAACAGACAAAGAACATGAAACGGTAAACAGACAAAGAACACGAAACAGTAAACAGACAAAGAACACGAAACAGTAAACAGACGAAGAACAAGAAACAGTAAACAGACAAAGAACACGAAACAGTAAACAGACAAAGAACATCAAACAGTAAACAGACAAAGAACATTAAACAGTAACAGACAAAGAACATCAAACAGTAACAGACAAAGAACATGAAACAGTAAACAGACAAAGAACACGAAACAGTAAACAGACAAAGAACACGAAACAGTAAACAGACAAAGAACATCAAACAGTAAACAACAAAATAACAGTTTAATAAATGTTCCATTGAACAAAATCGAACAATAAGTTTCTTGAAAAAATATATGAACGTTTTGTTCATATAAAAAATTAAATAATAATAATTTTACTTATGGTTTTAACCAATTAAACAATTGTAATAACAAGTTTATTTATATTTATTATAAAGTTTTGCTCATCGAAAATGTGAAACCGTCCGATAACTCAGAATTAATCCATCATTCAAATTTCTCAAGGTGTTTATGAGTTGTACTAAGTAGGGGTAGTTTATTTAGCTGTACGGTGATATAGAAAACACCCCTTTCAGCGACACGAGGGTGAGAAACTTTATTTTGGATTAAAAGAAATATATGATATAATCACTATTAATAAAACAAACAATTGATTTAATTTTAATGAGTTTTAATTAGTTCCAAGTTAACAGAAAATTTCACATTTTCGAACAAAATAATTATTATTTAATTTTTCTTTAATCCATGATACCTGCAGGTATCATGAATACCAATTACCAAGTTGAATAAACAGAATTTAACTGAATTATTCAGTTAAATAAGCTATATTTTAATTAGTTGTTTTTATTGTAATAAAAGTGGAGGTCTTGCACAGGGATAAAATTTAATACATAAATATTTAGATATACAGGGTGACCCACTAAAGAGTGTACCCAACTAAGAATTAATATAAATATCGTATTTATGAGTAGTTACAAAATGAGTTGAAGTGAATTAAAAAATTAGATTTTTTTCATGTATCCATTCTACCACCGCCATTGCTTAAGATTGTACGTGTACGATATTTATATTAATTCAAACTTGGGTACACTTTTTAGTGGGTCACCCTGTACAATAATAATTTGAAATATTTTGAAAAAGTGAGCATAAAGTTGATTTATTAAAGACTCCGACATTTTTGATGGAATGCGTACACTAGTTACATCAATTTATTAAATAATGGACAAGCAACACGTAATACACCTTTTTAACTTTAATTAAAAACAATTCAAGTATAATTTAAAATAAGTCGAGTTATATTTAAAATAAATCAAGTTATATTCAAAATAAATCAAGTTTAATTCAAAATAATTCAAGTTTGATTCAAAATAAATCAAGTTATATTCAAAATAAATCAAGTTATATTTAAAATAAATCAAGTTTCATTTAAAATAAATCAACTTATATTTAAAATATATCAAGTTTTATTCAAAATAATTCAAGTTTAATTCAAAATAATTCAAGTTTAATTCAAAATAAATCAAGTTATATTCAAAATAAATCAAGTTATATTTAAAATGGTTCAAATTTAATGTAAGAAAATACATGTAGCATTCAATACTATTTAAATCTTAGATAATCCATATTTTCTGTATCTAGCCTGAGGGATATTTTCTTTTCAATTTTCTCTTCAGTTTATCTGTGTTTGACATTCAAATAACTGCTTGAGACAGGAGTAGAATATCAAAAAACTATCGAAAGGTTTCATAACATTAAATAAACATTGAAGATATTCCCTCATTCTTAGATTTAAATGGTAAATATTGAAAAAAATATAATTCTTGATGATATGAAACCCAAGTTGAGTATGAATCTATAAATCTAATAAATAACATGGTTTATTATTCGTTATATGTGAAGTTTTTATACCATTAGTGAGAATAAAAGTAAATGTGATAAAATAAGTACATGTGAAGCTCGTACAGCGGACGTTCTGTAAACCGTTCTACCGGACATGCAACTCGCTACAACGACCAATTAAAATTATATTGTTTAACACATTTTTTATCCATTTACCAAGTATCTAGTAAAACATTTATTGCATTCAGAGCTATTTTATTACAGATAATAAAATTACAATCAACACTTTAATGTATAGTTTTTCAGAATTTCCATATTTAATTTTGTTACCCTTCTCCACCACATTTTCTTTGGTTAGAAAAGTTCTATAGAAATTAAAAAGAGGTGTAACAATTCTATTTTAAAGAATAGTTTCAGATACATTTAGGTATATAAGTAAGTTATATAAATATTATAAGATTTTCTTTGAAATTTTCATTTAGTAATAATCTGAGAATGTTTACCTTCATAAGCGTTTCTTTGAAATGATGTTAAAGAAAAAAATAATCCCCAACTGAAGCAAAAGTATAGCCACACATAGCGCACATTGAATGGCATAGTGGACACTCTTTCCGGTACGTTTACTCTCCGATGTACGAGCTTTACCTGTAGTTAAAATCACCAAAAGTAATTAAAATACTGGTTGTATTCTCCGTAGATTTTATTCTCAAAATATTAGGATGCTAAAATAATGTTCATATTACATCCTACATGAAAAGATATTTATTCCACTAATAGGGTATACTGAAATAAAAGTAGAACAAAATAGGGTAGGTAACAAATTATCGGTCAGTTCCGCATCTTTGGGCATATATGAAAAAACGATATAATAATAATTATAATATTTCTATTGGTATCCATGATTCCTGCTGGTATCATGGATACCAATTAACCCTTAAAAGACTGTATGTGGAGTTTGAGCTCAACAAACTGAAAACATTCAATATAATGACACTATTCCTATCAATCATGGGTAAATAAAATTTTGCTCAGTACATCTTTATGATAAAAGCTATGAACGGACAAAAAAAAAATCCTATAATTCGAGTCACTGGTTTCCTAAATATCATTGTGTAACGAATTCTCTTAAATTAGGGTTAAAATAAAATAAAATTAATAGTTATTGTATAATTTTTCATATAAAAAAACAATATAAAAATTATTATTATTATTACACAGTGCTATAGAATAATAATTTTTATATTGTTTTTTTCTTATATGACCGAAGATGTAGTACTGACCGATAATTCGTAACATACCCTACATGAAATTTTATGTGAAATAATAATAAAGGCAACTATCAAAGCAGCATAAATTTAATGTACATTATTTATTGAAAAGATGTCAATAAAATTACAGCTGCAACAACAATCATAGATAAGTCACAGAGCTGAATTATCCTTTGAGCTGAAAATCTGTTTTAATTATCGTTTTATCCAAAAGCTATAAAAGCTCTATCCAGTACAGATAGCTTACGATGCAGCTTCCCTTTGGTGTTATGCATGTCTTTTATTCTTAGAAGATACAACATGCAGTTAACATCGTAATAATTCTATAGAAAGATTAAATATTGAGCCTATAACTAATAAAAGTGCATCAGGCCATTGGAACTATAACCACTATACCTTTACTATACTATATCAGTCCCTGTTGCTATAGGTATAGTATAGTGCCTTCACTGAAAAAAAATGCTAGTCAAATTGTCAAGAATTGAATTTTCAGTTTGTCCAGAAACCGGGTCAAATAAGTGAGTCAATTTGACTCATCCTAACCTTTTACTCAAAAACAAGAGTCATATTGACTCCTAATTCAGAGGCAGATTGACTCAGGTAGAGTCATCAAGGAAAAAAAGACTCGTCTAAAATTGGAGTTTTGCCAGCTTTGACTCAAGTGATGTGTCAGGCTGACTCGCAATTTTTTTCAGTATACATCTATTAAGAATTCAATTAATATGATGTGTTAAATACACCTGTATAATCTAGAGGTAAATACACCTGTATAATCTAGAGGTAAATACACCTGTATAATCTAGAGGTAAATATACCTGTATAATCTAGAGGTAAATACACCTGTATAATCTAGAGGTAAATACACCTGTATAATCTAGAGGTAAATACACCTGTATAATCTAGAGGTAAATACACCTGTATAATCTAGAGGTAAATACACCTGTGTAATCTATGGGTAAATATACCTGTATAATCTAGAGGTAAATATACCTGTATAATCTAGAGGTAAATACACCTGTATAATCTAGAGGTAAATACACCTGTATAATCTAGAGGTAAATACACCTGTATAATCTAGAGGTAAATACACCTGTGTAATCTATGGGTAAATATACCTGTATAATCTAGAGGTAAATATACCTGTATAATCTAGAGGTAAATACACATGTATAATCTAGAGGTAAATACACCTGTATAATCTAGAGGTAAATACACCTGTATAATCTAGAGGTAAATACACCTGTATAATCTAGAGGGGAGACATCCCTAACATTAAAACAAAAGATAACGCAGTAAATTCCATAATCCAAAAGGGTACCAATATTTTCTTACCAAAAAATTTCAATTGTAACCATTACACCCCGCTTAAACAAATGGTCCATGTCGAGAGGTTGGTGGAGGCGGGAGTTCTCAAGGAGGTTCCTCCTAATGAGAGACCCCACTCCACCTTCTCTCTCTTCACGGTTCCTAGGTCGGACCCTGCTAACCCCAGGGTCCTGTTAGATATGTCTCCTCTCACGGGAAAAATTAAAGCTCCGCCCTTTCACTTGCCCTCGGTGGGGTCGGCCTTCCCCAATGCTCAAAATAAACATAACAAAATGATTAAACTAGATTTAACCAATGGATTTTTTCATATAAAATTATCCGATAAGGCCTCTAAACTTTTCGGGGTCAAGTGTGGGAGGCGTTTCTTTGGTTTAACCCGTCTTCCTCAGGGTCTCACCACCTCACCCTATGTGATGCAAAGAGTCATGAGGGCGGTGGTGGGTTCCCTGTTGGAAGACATCCCCGTAAACTTCCTAATTTACTTAGATGATATTCTCCTCATAGGAAAAGACAAAGACCTTCAAAAGGCAAAAACAATTCTATTTGCTTCATCTTTAGAATTTAACATCAATAAATGCTCTCTGGAACCTGCTAGACGAATAAATTACCTTGGTATCACTATAGATTTCGACAATCTCACTATGGCCCTAAGCCCTACCTTTGTGCAATGCTTGCACGAAGAATTCGATCTTGTTAAAAATAAGAATTGCTCTTTAAAATACAAACAACGCCTAGCAGGTCTCATTAATTTCGCAAGGGGAGTTCTCAAGCTCCCCTTATCCTTAGTCAATCTTTGTTTTAGGTATCCCCATAAACTGTATAGATTTAAAAGTTTATTTCACACAAAACCTACCCTTTTTTATACTACTATTAATAGGGATCAGGTCTTTGTTGATGCCACCCCGGGATATATAGGTATGTGGTCGCAGGGTCGGGGGCAGGCTCGGACTTTTCGGTGTAATTTACCTATACTGGAAGCCGAGTATGCCGCCGCCTGGCTGGCCCATATCTTGTACCCGGGGGCGGTTATTTTTTCTGACAACCAAGCAGTCATTTATTTATTTGCTAAAGGAAAGCTTCCTCCGGGTTGGAGATTTAGTTATGTCAAAAATGTTTTGATGTGCAGAACTTTCTTCTGCCCGGTTTTGATTTACATCAACACCCGCTCCAACCCGGCGGATAGGTTTTCTAGGCCTTTTGTTCACTAATAAGGTTTCTCAAGTTTAATATATTGATAAGTGTTTCTATTATCTAAGAGAAATGTTCTTTATTATTATTTTATTTTGTATAAATATGAGATAAGTGTACTATTGTATAAAATGTAACTTTCTTATTTTCGCTAAAAATGTATTCCTTGTAAATTGAGTTGATAAAATAAAGGTTTGCGAACCCAAAGAATAGGGGACCCGATCCCAAGCTCGACAGGTGTCTGGCAGTTAGAGCCCTTCAGGCTCTAACATGTTCTTATTGCTCCCCCTCCTTTCCTTCAGAAAGGGGCTCGGCCTCCTTATAGTATATAAGGAGCCGAGCCAGGGGACTCAGACATTACCCTGTCAGCTTGGGATCGGGACCTCTACTTAAATATACCTCTCCCCCAAATGAAAATCAAACACTGGTTTCTCTCATAGTATTTACTAAGTAATCACACTCTAATTGAACAGGGTCACGATCTCTTAATTAATAAAATCAAACTAAAGTAAAGACACGAGGGAGAGGAAGGGGGGGGGGGGGGTGGAAGCTGTGTATATATATAATGCAGTAGGGTGAGTGACGAATTATCGGTCAGTTTCACGTCTCCGGTGATTTAACTTATATTTTAATTGGTATCCGTGATATCTGCAGGCATCACGGATACCAATAAAAAAAAAAAAGAGTTAGAATGTGCAGTTACTATGGATACAAAACAATCTTGTGTGACCGAAGATGTGAAACCGACCGATAATTGGTAACTTAGCCCTATATTATATTAGACATATTAATGTAAATATTTTAAATATATTTTATCATTGATAATTATAATAGTTTAGAATTCTTATATATAGTAATTACTTTTTAATAAAATTAATAACTAACCTCAATTCTTCGAAAATCATCTTCAAAAATTAATTTTATTATCATAAAAAATAAGTTTTCATAATAATTTACTAAATAACATGGCAATTTAATTAGTTCCATAATAGTTTACAATAATATTTTTCATTGAAAAGATTCGTACTGGATGGAAATTTCATATTAGGCAGAGAGTAATTTTAATATTTAAAAGTTGAGGGGAAACTAGAAATAGGTTCTTCATTGATATTGTAATAACCAGTAGTAGTCCTCTATAATGAAATCATGTATAGTCCTGAGTAAGAGAGTAGCCTATATAGTGAACAAATTATTTTTAGTCTGCCTCAAATGGGCCATCAGTTATAGAAAACTATTTGCCATTCATGGCAGACTGAGTAATTATTTCACTATAGAGGCTACCTCCTTACTCATGACACTACATTCACTATAGAGGAGACCTAGCTTCTGTATTCTATTTCTATTTCAATTAATCGTTAACCCATAAGATGTTTAATAATAATAATAAAGCTGCTTGCTTAATGAAGGAAGGGTAAGATTACCTTCATATAATAATTAGGCTGTCAGATTAATAATTAAATAATGGAGGCCTGTAGAGAATAAGCCTGTAGAGTAAATTACGAAGTATCGGTCAGTTTCACATCTTCAGTCATATAAAAAAAACTATATTATAATTGTTATTTAATTTTTATTGGTATCCATGATACCTGCCGGTATCATGGATACAAATAAAAATAAAAATTAGATTACAATTATAATATAGTTTTTTCTTTTATGCCCAGATAAAATTTAAGAGAGTGTCTTCGATGATTTAAGAGCGTTTATGGTAGAGAGAATAAAACTGGGACGAAACACCGAAAAATTGCCGATAATATCTCATCGGCGATTGACTGTAGAGGATTATCGAATAATCTTCAACGAATCATGGTTAATTCTACTTCCTCGAATTAAAGAGGAGATTTCTTCGATGAATCTTCGGCGAGCTATGGAAGACTCATCCTCCCTGAATTACAGCAAGCAGCTCGTAGGATGTTGATGTATCTTCCGTAAATTATGGAAGACTCATCTTCCCTGAATTACAGCAAGCAGCTCGTAGGATGTTGATGTATCTTCCGTAAATTATGGAAGACTCATCTTCCCTGAATTACAGCAAGCAGCTCGTAGGATGTTGATGTATCTTCCGTAAATTATGGAAGACTCATCTTCCCTGAATTACAGCAGGAAGATTGTAGATGTATCTTCGGCGAGTTATGGAAGACTCATTTTCCCTGAATTACAGCAGACAACTCGTAGATGTATCTTCGGCGAGTTATGGAAGACTCATCGTCCCCTAATTATTACAGGATTGAGTTATAGCAGACATGTCTTCGATGAAGATCGCTGAATTACGACAGACTCATATTCATTCATAAGAACTTTAAAAACACGCGGGCTATTATATTGAATAAATATCAACCAAATTCTACTTCTACCATGTCCAAGATGGCTCAGAGGATATGTCGCTCACTTCAATTTTCCATGATACTGCAGTTTCCGGATTCGAGTCCCTCGGACACACCACTTCATTTCTTTCCATTTAATATGTATATAAAAATATGTAACATTAAACTAATCGATATAAAGCCAAATACCTTTCAAATGATAATTTTGGTTTATTTTACCCTATAAATAAATATATATATATATTCATGCATTAAAAAACTACCATGAATCGATCTAAATACAGGGAAGATTATAGATAGGCGCCATGTATAAATCATGCTTGAATCTGCTTTAAAATCTTGCTTGAATCGCCAATAATATTGAGGTGATAATGTGTATTGTTTTGTATGAATCTTCCATGAAACGTCTTCAAATCGAAATTAAATCATCGTTGATTTAATGATGGTTACAGTCGGTTATGCATGTGCTTCTTCGATGAATCGACGATCATCCTGCCTTATTTTATACGAAAAATCTTGGATAAAACGGACACTTCTTCGAATATTTATCGATAATTCATCGTCAATACGCCGATTCATGTTTAGGTACTCTTCCAAAAATCGGCTACAAATCGACCTAAAAAATCAACTGGGTGACCGAAGATGTGAAACTGACCGATAATTCGTAATTTACCCTATTTTATATTTCAATTTAATTTTTAATAACTGTACGTCCAATAATTGAGTGCCAACCCCAGTCTAATGATTGAAATATTTGAATTTACAGTTTCATAAAGTAATTTAAAGATATAGAGTTTCTAATCCTAATAATAAAAGTTGCCAATACCTTAACGATCGAAGTTAAAATGATACATCAAACAGCTTCACATCATTTATTGCAGTACGTCATTAAAGCTCAAAAGAAATGTCCGTAAATATAATAAGTTAGACCCGTTCAATCGGTCATTACTTTACCACCTGATAAGTTGTTGCTCTAAAAAATATAAGAAGTAAAACATAACTCTCTGCCTCGCTCTAAAACTATGAGAGGTGAAAAATAGCCCCTTACTTTTTCAGTCATCTTCATTAGTTGGCTCATTTACTCCACGTAGCTTTTCTTAAAACATCAATTAATTAACGATACTTTATGGCGCTGCTTGAAGATTAATGAAAATTACCTCAGTCAATTACCCATAGATGATGCATTGCATACTCTCAAGTAAATATACTAATAAACCTTATACAGTGCCCCTTATACCTTATACAGTGCCCCTTATACCTTATACAGTGCCCCTTATACCTTATACAGCACCCCTTATACCTTATACAGCACCCCTTATACCTTATACAGTGCCCCTTATACCTTATACAGTTCCCCTTATACCTTATACAGTGCCCCTTATACCATATACAGTGCCCCTTATACCTTATACAGTGCCCCTTATACCTTATACAGTGCCCCTTATACCTTATACAGCATCCCTTATACCTTATATAGCAACCCTTATACCTTATACAGTAACCCTTATACCTTATATAGCACCCCTTATACCTTATATAGCACCTCTTATACCTTATACAGTGCCCCTTATACCTTCTATCACTTTCCTTATACCTTCTATCACTTCCCTTATACCTTCTATCACTTCCCTTATACCTTCTATCACTTCCCTTATACCTTCTATCACTTCCCTTATACCTTCTATCACTTCCCTTATACCTCAATTACGGAAATTGAGAGAAACCACCGCGGAGTTAAGAGCAGAAATCTTATTTTGAAGAATAGGGTAAGTTTTGATTTATCTGACGGTTTTACATTATTGATCGTATAAAAAATATAAATAATATTTAAAATTTAATTCATTATTCAAATTGGTATCCATGATACCTGTAGGTATCATGGATACTAATTAAAAAATAATAGGTCTTTATATGATAGAAAAATTGGCACCGTCCGATAACTAGGAATTTGCTTTAAATTCGAGTAAGCAAATAGCTGAGTCAGCGAAAAATATAACGTATGATCACCGCACCAGACTGAGCTCATATAGTAATCCCTTTAAATTATCGAGCATTTATGGTTATCGATATTCTAATAGGTAGTATGGAAATGTGATATTAAAGTATGATTATGAATTGCTATAGTATATTATACATTTTAGTTATTCTAGAGTTATTAGTTCGAACGTGAACCAACTTTGGTGTCAGACTGTTTCTTTAAAGTTCTTTTTATATATTTTTATTTACAGTCTTTTTGGTTCCTAAATAGACTTTAAATCTTATATTAAAGTTTAAAGTTAATTTGTTTTTTGTATGAAATTTTAAAAGGAACTTAAAAAATATATATTTTTTCATATTTTATATATAGTTATAAAAACAAAATAATCGATAACGAAATTAGTTCAAAATCAAGAATCACCTTCACAAAACATTCAAAATAAAAATGAGCTAACTATGATTCCAACCTGAATTAATTTATAAAGGGCCGTACACACGTAGGGTTTTTTTAAGTCTTTCCACCAGACTTTTTGCTAAGCTCCTCCTACTTTTTCCACGAGAATATAAGAAAAAACGATATAGTTATTATTTATTTTAGTTGGTATCCATGACACCTGCAGGTATCATGGATACCAACTGAAATAAATAATAATATAATTTTTCTTAAATTCTAATGGAAAAAGTTGGAGGAGCTTAACAAAAAGTCTGGTAGAAAGACTTAAAAAACCCTACGTGTGTACGGCCCTTTAAACTATCAGCGGTTCCAAGCTACAAATTCCCAAATCTGTTTCAAGAATCTGCAAGAAAAATTAATTTTTCTGAGTCCGATTCTACTTTGCAGAACTCCATTTTCAGTTCATTAACAATCCTCACAGATCTATTTTTGTGAGGAATTTCTTTCGGGAAACTTCTCTCTCCAAATCGACTTTAACTTTCACTCAAATTTCTGCTACATCCAATATTTAGTGTGAAAAATCGGATATTCTGATTGAGATGGGATTTCGGAGTTAAAAGACAGATTCCCGGGAGAATTTATATTATGAAGTGTACTTATTAGGGTAGGTTTGAAGTTTTTGAGCAGTTCCACATTTAGAATAATTAGAATTATACTTTCATTTTAATCGGTATTCATGAAACTTGCATATCTCATGAATTCGAATTAAATGATTATCATAATATATTTTTTCTTTTACGATCGAAAAAGTGGAACCGTTCGATGACTTGGAACGTTCCTCCTGCTTCATTCGTCAGGATTAGGGTTGTGATAGTATGTTTTTAAATCATAGATCTTAAGGATACCGTAGACGAAGCGAAAGGAAATGGTATCGAATACTATATACCGCTGGTTTAGAACGATTCAATAGTCTTTAATTCTCGCAGTTTATAATATTTCCGAGCTCTATGAATTTAAAAGCATATTGTTAGTATTCTCTAGTCATGATATTCATGTTTTTCATGATACATTTCACAGATACAAGTTAATTAATGCTAACTCATAGCCACAATTTCAATAGTAATACAACTAAATTACATGGATTAGACGATTTATTTAATTATCCTGCAATTTAAAGTTAAAAGTTTTAATTCTTACTGAAGACTGGCAAGCAATAAAAACGTATCACATTTCAATAATAATAAAACACTGTCATGTTTATGATTTCAATGATAATTCGATGTTTATATTTAACTAATAATACAATGATTAAGTTCTATCTAAAAAGTCCGCGCTATTGAAAATTGCGTACGTCGGAGCGTCAAAATACTACCGTCCGAATTCGCCATCCTAAAAGAACTGTGCCGAAAAAATCACATTATACCAACTGTTGATGTTTCCTTTTTGTAAGAAGCTTCTTATTCGACTGAACATCATTTAGTCTTTTAAGTGCCTGCCGTCTCTTATTAAAGAAGTAATCATATAAAAAAGGCTCAACCTTTTTATTGTACCTTTTCTCTCTTGAATTGGACAGGCAATTGGGATAAATTAAGGAAGTGTCAAGACCTCCGTTATTGGACTTGGAGAATATGAATAAACCATTTCGAAATGATTCGTGATATGCATAATAATATATGTAAATTAGTACTCGCAGCAAGTACAGGCGTAATGAATTATGAAATAATTTAATGAATAGGTATTTATTATACTATACTCACTTATTAAATTGATAAAAAAAAGGATTAAAATATTTTTTGACAAAAAGTTAAAATGATAACCAATGGTTAGTTTTTCTAGCGACGTTTGGCAATTAAAAGACCATAAAGATACTCGCAAAAAGTAAGAGGTAAGAATATTAGAATAAATATTACATAAACTATCGGTGATGCACTGGATTGGAAATTCGCAAATCACAATGAAGGAAATAAGTCTTTGGAGTTAATTTAAACCTTCTATTAAACCTAGGTACTATTGTAACAAGAATTTACCTTTTACCTAGGCTCAACTGATTAAATAGGTATTATTTTTCTGACGATTATTTGAAACTATTTAGTGAATCAAATTGTTCAATAACTTGCATGATTTAGAAATGAACCATCAAGAACATAATTTTGATATGGTTTCGATTTCGTGAGCGAGGTTTTGCACTAAAAAAATAGTACAACATTTTTCGCCAATGATCGACGTGATTGTGACGTCACACTTCAGTTTGGCGGTTGTTTCGTTACAGTGAGGTTGTGTGTCGCTGCTATAATTAGTGTTTGTTTTAACTAATATCTTTATCTGAAGTGCCATGTTTTATAAATTAGGTGGTACATATGATTTGGTGTAATTTATTTTGAACATCACTGACTACCTAGTGCCTAAATAAATACCAGTGAAAAGTGATATCTTGATAAGTGTTAAGGACCCACTAGCTAGGTAGTCTACATAGGGTACTAGTCTAACATAGACTCGTACTCACTATCTCTTCAAAAAAGGGTGAGCATTTACTTCTATCTATGTAACAACATACCTAATCCATTTCAGTTCTACCTAGCATTGTAGGTACCAATCACAAACTAGGGTGAAACAGGTAAATTGCGGCACACAAATGTCAGTCTCTAACCGCAGAAACTAATAAAACACCTTCAAAGTAGGGTACTCACATAATTAATGAATTATAACATGCATTGCATTTCTTTTTAAAAGCAACATTTTAATATAAATTCAGTTCCGCAGAATAGACTCTTGAGATAAATTAGGGTGAAGCTGGTAAATTGCAGCACACCAACTAATTTCGTAATCAAACGCCAGAAACACAAATAAAACTCATATAGCTTCAGTATACTCAAAAAATAAAAATATAACTTGTATTGTACTTAGTCTATCCCGCAATATTTTAGTATAAATTCAGTTCAACAGGATTTGGACTCTTTGAAAAAAAGTTTATAGCGAGCAGAGCCGCAATTTACCCGTGTGACCCTAATTGAAGGTCCCATGGAAATACTTTAAAATGCTTTATATTCACATAACTAAGTTTATATAACTTATCACAGTTAACTAAATTTATTAAAGAAAGACGGTAACAAAGCACTCAACCGTCACTGTCCGACATTTCTATTAGATTGAATAGATTCAATAGAAGAACAAGAAATGGGTACGAACTTTATCTCGCACTAACGTGAACTTGAAGGTAATTAGGTATTTAGGTAGACTTTTAGGTACCTAATATTCTTGGGTTATGGTATAGGAAGCTATTTAAGATATATCTATCTGCTGATTCAGCTTTAATTGCAAGCCTTTGTTATTGTTTTGAATTTGTCGGACGGGCACTAGCTCTCTTTCTTTGTATGAAATTCGGAGAGTAGAATTAAAATCACAAGAATAACTTTGTGAATGTGAATATTAAAAGGTTCAAATGAATATAGAAATAAAATATTAGAGTGGAGAGGACCTTTAAAGTTAAAGGCTATTAATTTACCTCTGTGATTCTATTCAGTCTTTGATTCTAATCTATATATAGACTAAATTATCGGACTATTGCAAATTTTCGATCATATGAGAATCCCATAATTATTACTTAACTTGTAATTTAATTGGTAATAGCAGAAATCATTGAAATGAATTGCAATAAATGTTTAGTAATAAATATTAGCTAAATACTATTTTCCTTTATGAGCGAAAATGTATAACAGTCCAATAACTCGTAATTTACTCGATATGCTAATTTTCTGAATAGCTACAATAAATCAGCTTTGTAACGGCCTTAACAAAGCACTGGTAAGTATATATCCTTTATATTCCGTAGTCAGTTACTATATTGGGAACAAGCTTGATAAACACTAACTGCCTACTTACGAATAATATATAGCCATGCTAATTTATGGCACCTTTTCAGAAATTGCATTCCATATACACAGGTAAATTGCGGCCCTTTACTTTCCAATTGCGGCCATCGCAAGAATTTTTCTAATGCCTGCTAAACCTAATTCATATTGAAATGTTGCATTTAAAAAGAAGCTCAATGCTTGCTATATATTTTTAGTATAATGTGTATTAAATTTGTAGATACTATTTTTGTTAGTGTTTGGTGGTTAAAGGCCGCAGTTACCTACCGGGCCGCAATTTACCTGCTTCACCCAAATCATTTTGTTACGTTTTTTAAATATTCAATTCAGAGAAATTAGAATAATAACGCACTAACTGATGTGACACAGAAGCCGGTAGAAAGGTAAGAAAAGATGCTCAGTTTTCGATAAAAATTGGCTAGGGGAGATCTTATCAGTGTACCGTGTCATTCAGTATGAAAGACACGGTACACTGAAAAGATCCTTCCTAGCCACTTCACGGTACACTGAATAGATTTTTTCTAGCCACTACACGGTACACTGGAAAGATCCTTCCTAGTCACTACTCGGGACACTGGAAAGATCCTTCCTAGCCATTACTCGGTACACTGGAAAGATCCTTCCTAGCCTCTACACGGTACACTGGAAAGATCCTTCCTAGTCACTACTCGGGACACTGATAAGATCCTTCCTAGCCACTACACGGTACACTGGAAAGATCCTTCCTAGTCACTACTCGGGACACTGATAAGATCCTTCCTAGCCACTACACGGTACACTGGAAAGATCCTTCCTAGTCACTACTCGGGACACTGATAAGATCCTTCCTAGCCACTACACGGTACACTGGAAAGATCCTTCCTAGTCACTACTCGGGACACTGGAAAGGTCCTTCCTAGCCACTACACGGTACACTGGAAAGATCCTTCCTAGCCACTACACGGTACACTGGAAAGATCTTTCCTAGCCACTATACGGTACACTGAAAAGAACCTTCCTAGCCACTACACGGGACACTGATAAGATCCTTCCTAGCCACTACACGGTACACTGATAAGATCCTTCCTAGCCACTACACGGTACACTGGAAAGATCCTTCCTAGCTACTACACGGGACACTGATAAGATCCTTCCTAGCCACTACACGGGACACTGATAAGATCCTTCCTAGCCACTACACGGGACACTGATAAGATCCTTCCTAGCCACTACACGGTACACTGAAAAGATCCTTCCTATTCACTTCCAATCGATAACTGAACATCTTTTTGTAACTTGCTGTTGGCTACAGTGTAGGTACTTACCTACTTAAATTACCAATAGAATTTTTATTGGTCAATATTGAAAAGCAGCATTGACAATACTGATGTAGTTGATGTATACCCTATCAATGTAAATAATTACTGCGCCATTATTAACCTAGTATTTTACCCTAAATAAGTAAAATACAATATATCAATCAAATTAAAAAAAATGACTTGAATATTAAATCAATCAATTAATTAGTTGGAATTAATTATCATTTAATTAGTTGAAATTAATTATCAATTAATTAGTTGAAATTAATTATCGATTAATTAGTTGGAATTAATTATCAATTAATTAGTTGAAATTAATTATCAATTAATTAGGTGAAACTAATTATCAATTCAACCATGTTTAAAATAAAATAAAATAAAATATCAAATCAATCAATTTAAAAATTGTATTATTGTAATTAAATAGCAAACCAATCAAATTTAAGAATAAATTAAACATCAAATACGTCAAATTTAGGAATAAATTAAACGTATATTCAATCGAATTAAATAATCAAACAAACTATTAATTCAATCGAATTAAGCTAATATTTTATACTACTGAACTATATATAAATAATATTTTCCAAATATCCAAATGATAATATATAGACCTGCTCTCCAAAGCAATCTAATCCATATATCTTAATTATCAGATGACAGCCTCTAATTGACCTGCATTTTAACGTACGCCTAATGCATCGGGACGTGATGATTAAATTGAAGAGAAAGTTAGTGATTACATTGAATAAAGTCGCCCTGACTTCTATTTCCGACTAATTCAATTCATTAGTTAACTCAAGAACATGACAAATGACATTAAGTTTGACAGCCATTAATTTTTACATTGTTAAAGAGTTAGTCTGATACCTGAGGTTACGTCAAACTCGTTAGTTCGGCAATTACCTGTAATGTGTTTACTTTTAATTAGGGGGGGGGGGGGGGTATGGGATTTTAGTGGGTAATTTAGGGAGTTTATAGACGAGCCTATGGGTGAAACTAGGGATTTATCTACAGTGATAGGGTTATTATTCTACAGTGATGGGATACATTCTATAGTTATAGGGTAGATTGGTACAGTAGACCTACACTATAGTTAAAGTACAGTCCTGAGTAAGAGAACTACTCCGTATAGTGAACAAATTTTCTTCTTTCTGCATTCGTTTTTTAAAACAATGGTCATTTTATTGCAGACTAATGAAAATTTGTTCACTATACGGGGTAATTCTATTACACATGACTACAACATCCACTATAGAAGAGTTCTACTGTATACTCATTTCTAACGTTTTTTACTTTTATTTTTGTTTCCATTTCCCTAATTTAGTGCACAAAAGCGCATGATTTCCATTTTCCTATTTGGACATCTAATTATTATATCAATTTTACGTATCATTTAATCATCAATGATTTATGATATTGTGTCTATTCGTATTAACGTATAAATAATTGTATTCGCTGTTGATCGGAAGTTGGACCCGCCCACAATTGAGCCCACCAAACAATATGACGCTGACACGATAGAGAAGTGTTAGTTTGTCATTACTGTAGACTCTGATAATAAACATACTCTGCTGCATACCGGAGTATTAGGATTTTGCTTTTGTATATAAAAGCAATGCCTTCATATATAATATTTAAACTTTATTTAAAGCTTTATCACGGTTTGACGAATACTGAAATGTGGAAATGGCCTAATTTACTCGCACATACTTAACTTTTCTAGTGCAATCTTGATTTTCAGTATTTATACGTTCAAATTTATTTTCAACGTGATCTTGCTCTATTTTTATTATATGATTAAATTTAGAAATAGTAGGGTATTATTATTGAGTCGAGATGTGCATCGCTCTGTGCCACCCTTCTATTGCAGTAGTGGTATGAGACAGATCTTCCATGACACGGTTGTAGACGCTCCAGACACCTGGTTTGAAAAGAGGATTTCGTCTATTTCTTCTGAATGGTCTTCCTATCCATGATATAAACCTTAATGAAGCATGGAGTAAAATTTAAACATTGTGTATGCTCTACACACTTCATCACTCTACACACTTCATCACTCTACACACTTCATCACTCTACACACTTCATCACTCTACACACTTCATCACTCTACACACTTCATCACTCTACACACTTCATCACTCTACACACTTCATCACTCTACACACTTCATCGCTCTACACACTTCATCACTCTACACACTTCATCACTCTACACACTTCATCACTCTACACACTTCATCACTCTACACACTTCATCGCTCTACACACTTCATCACTCTACACACTTCATCACTCTACACACTTCATCACTCTACACACTTCATCACTCTACACACTTCATCACTCTACACACTTCATCGCTCTACACACTTCATCACTCTACACACTTCATCACTCTACACACTTCATCACTCTACACACTTCATCACTCTACACACTTCATCACTCTACACACTTCATCACTCTACACACTTCATCGCTCTACACACTTCATCACTCTACACACTTCATCACTCTACACACTTCATCACTCTACACACTTCATCACTCTACACTTCATCACTCTTCACTTCATCACTCTTCACTTCATCACCCTTCACTTCATCACTCTACACTTCACCACTCTTCACTTCATCACTCTACACTTCATCACTCTTCACTTCATCACTGTACACTTCATCACTCTTCACTTCATCACTCTTCACTTCATCACTCTTCACTTCATCACTCTTCACTTCATCACTCTTCACTTCATCACTCTTCACTTCATCACCCTTCACTTCATCACCCTTCACTTCATCACCCTTCACTTCATCATTCTTCACTTCATCACTCTTCATTTCATCACTCTACACTTCATCACCCTTCACTTCATCACTCTTCACTTCATCACTCTACACTTCATCACTCTTCACTTCATCACTCTACACTTCATCACTCTTCACTTCATCACTCTTCACTTCATCACCCTTCACTTCATCACTCTACACTTCATCACTCTACACTTCACCACTCTACACTTCACCACTCTTCACTTCATCACTCTTCACTTCATCACCCTTCACTTCATCACCCTTCACTTCATCACTCTACACTTCACCACTCTTCACTTCATCACTCTACACTTCATCACCCTTCACTTCATCACTCTTCACTTCATCACTCTTCATTTCATCACTCTTCACTTCATCACCCTTCACTTCATCATTCTTCACTTCATCACCCTTCACTTCATCACTCTTCACTTCATCATTCTTCACTTCATCACCCTTCACTTCATCACTCTTCACTTCATCACCCTTCACTTCATCATTCTTCACTTCATCACTCTTCACTTCATTACTCTACACTTCATCACTCTTCACTTCATCACTCTTCACTTCATCACCCTTCACTTCATCACTCTACACTTCACCACTCTTCACTTCATCACTCTACACTTCATCACTCTTCACTTCATCACTCTACACTTCACCACTCTTCACTTCATCACTCTACACTTCATCACTCTTCACTTCATCACTCTTCACTTCATCACTCTTCATTTCATCACTCTTCACTTCATCACCCTTCACTTCATCACCCTTCACTTCATCACTCTTCACTTCATCACTCTTCACTTCATCACCGTTCACTTCATCATTCTTCACTTCATCACCCTTCACTTCATCACTCTTCACTTCATCACCCTTCACTTCATCATTCTTCACTTCATCACCCTTCACTTCATTACTCTACACTTCATTACTCTACACTTCATCACTCTTCACTTCATCACTCTTCACTTCATTACTCTACACTTCATCACTCTACACTTCATCACTCTTCACTTCATCACTCTACACTTCATCACTCTACACTTCACCACTCTACACTTCATCACTCTACACTTCATCACTCTACACTTCATCACTCTACACTTCATCACTCTTCACTTCACCACTCTACACTTCATCACTCTACACTTCATCACTCTACACTTCATCACTCTACACTTCATCACTCTTCACTTCATCACTCTACACTTCATCACTCTTCACTTCATCACTCTTCACTTCATCACCCTTCACTTCATCACTCTACACTTCATCACTCTACACTTCACCACTCTACACTTCACCACTCTTCACTTCATCACTCTTCACTTCATCACCCTTCACTTCATCACCCTTCACTTCATCACTCTACACTTCACCACTCTTCACTTCATCACTCTACACTTCATCACCCTTCACTTCATCACTCTTCACTTCATCACTCTTCATTTCATCACTCTTCACTTCATCACCCTTCACTTCATCATTCTTCACTTCATCACCCTTCACTTCATCACTCTTCACTTCATCATTCTTCACTTCATCACCCTTCACTTCATCACTCTTCACTTCATCACCCTTCACTTCATCATTCTTCACTTCATCACTCTTCACTTCATCACTCTTCACTTCATCACTCTTCACTTCATCACCCTTCACTTCATCACTCTACACTTCACCACTCTTCACTTCATCACTCTACACTTCATCACTCTTCACTTCATCACTCTACACTTCACCACTCTTCACTTCATCACTCTACACTTCATCACTCTTCACTTCATCACTCTTCACTTCATCACTCTTCATTTCATCACTCTTCACTTCATCACCCTTCACTTCATCACCCTTCACTTCATCACTCTTCACTTCATCACTCTTCACTTCATCACCGTTCACTTCATCATTCTTCACTTCATCACCCTTCACTTCATCACTCTTCACTTCATCACCCTTCACTTCATCATTCTTCACTTCATCACCCTTCACTTCATTACTCTACACTTCATCACTCTTCACTTCATCACTCTTCACTTCATTACTCTACACTTCATCACTCTTCATTTCATCACTCTACACTTCATCACTCTACACTTCATCACTCTTCACTTCATCACTCTACACTTCATCACTCTACACTTCACCACTCTACACTTCATCACTCTACACTTCATCACTCTACACTTCATCACTCTACACTTCATCACTCTTCACTTCATCACTCTACACTTCATCACTCTTCACTTCATCACTCTTCACTTCATTACTCTACACTTCATCACTCTTCACTTCATCACTCTTCACTTCATTACTCTACACTTCATCACTCTTCATTTCATCACTCTACACTTCATCACTCTACACTTCATCACTCTTCACTTCATCACTCTACACTTCATCACTCTACACTTCACCACTCTACACTTCATCACTCTACACTTCATCACTCTACACTTCATCACTCTACACTTCATCACTCTACACTTCATCACTCTTCACTTCATCACTCTTCACTTCATTACTCTACACTTCATCACTCTTCACTTCATCACTCTTCACTTCATTACTCTACACTTCATCACTCTTCACTTCATCACTCTACACTTCATCACTCTACACTTCACCACTCTACACTTCATCACTCTACACTTCATCACTCTACACTTCATCACTCTACACTTCATCACTCTTCACTTCACCACTCTACACTTCATCACTCTACACTTCATCACTCTACACTTCATCACTCTACACTTCATCACTCTACACTTCATCACTCTACACTTCATCACTCTACACTTCATCACTCTTCACTTCAACACTCAATTCAAATCTCAAGAGTAACCAATTTATGTTTTGTGCGATTGAAGCCTCTCAATTTTGCTAAAGTTTGTCACTCAGTTTCGAAGTTTTAATACCTTATTCAAACTGGGGAGGCAATACTGTAATTTTTCTCTCTCCTATTTATGCTGTTGTTTGATAATTCTGAATAGAATGTTCCTTTCCTTTGTTAGGGGAATAATGGGATTGCTTGAGACTGGCTAATGCCATTATTAGCAAACTACTCTTAGAAAAGATGTCTGCCTTAATTTGAGTAGTGTCCAGAGGTGTAATATAATTCAGGTGTATTCCTACTCATTCAGATTAGTTTGTTTGAGTCAGGTAAGAGGTTATTATGATTATATATAAGAAAAATATAAGTATTATTTATAAATTAATTTTCTTTTTAGTAACATATATTATATTTTTATTATATACGATCGATGATTTGGACTTCTATTTCTTTAATTATTTTTTTTAAATCTTACAAGTTTGTCATTTTGCACCCAGACCATTTTAAAAAATCTACTCTAATTGCAATTAGTAAAGTTTAAAAAAAAAGTGAAATCAGTACATGAACTGTATAATCTCGGGGATACTATAACCAATGTACCACGTCATCTAAACGTCAGTGTGACGTGAAACTGACGTAAGTATCAATTCTACAATGCTACAAATTATTCGAATATTGGCAATTTTGAGGTAATTGAAATATGTCACTTGCAGAGTTACAGGTATTGTCATGAAGTGAAATGCGTTGCAAAGGAATACTTTGTTCAACCAACACATAAAATTAATCACAGTGCATATTGTTACAACCAAATGAAACATGTTTTATATGTATGTTTTGTGGACGTGTTTTTTAGGTCATCTTAGACTTATTATTTATTTAAAATGTTTTATTTTATTATTGGCGTGTGTGTCATAAATCTTTAATTATATCACTTTTTAACGCGTTTTTCAATATTGTTTCTACTTATTTCATTCTAGTTGCGAGTGTTATATTTACTTACACAGAACATTAAAACACCTATCTAAGTTATATTGCTAATTTTTTAAAGTAATTTTTTAGGTATTATATATTTATTAGTGTTTTCAAGACTGTGGATAAAGTTATTACCTTTTTATGCAGGGTAATTTGAATATTTAATGTGGTAATGGAGAAATTCTAGTTTTTGTTTGTTTTCTGTTAGCTACGGATTAGATTGACTACTTATAGATTGACTACTTATAGATTGACTACTTATAGATTGACTACTTATAGATTGACTACTTATAGATTGACTACTTATAGATTGACTACTTATAGATTGACTACTTATAGATTGACTACTTATAGATTGACTACTTATAGATTGACTACTTATAGATTGACTACTTATAGATTGATTACTTTGCTATAGGTTAGAAAGTTAATATTTACTACTATTAATAGGGATTATGGATATATTTGAGCTCAAACAGGTGCGTTAGACAAAAAAATATACAAGTGGAAGAATAAATCATAATTTTTAAAAGTTGAATTGAAGTAAAGTTTAATAAATTTCGAATTTACTAATATTAATAATTACCAATATTAAATTTACTACTATTAACTTTTCTTTACTAATAGGTACTATAATTTACTAATAGTTACTATTGTTTTTAATATTTACTATTATTTATAAATATAAATTCTTATTTATTAATTTCTACTATTATTTATTAATAATCACTCTTATTTTTTTAAAAATTACTAATATTTACCAATATTAAATTCACTAATGTTCAATATGTACTATGTTAAATAATAGTAAATATTAATAACTTAATATTAATTAATATAGTAAACATTACTTAATATTAGTAAATATTGATAAACACTTGTAAATATTAATAAATATTAGTATATATTGATAAACATCAGAAAATATTAATAAATATTAGTAAATATTGGTAAATATTAGTCAATTTGATAAAAAATAGTAAATAGTAGTAAATTTAATATTAGTAATTATTAATATTAGTAAATTCGTAATTTGTGAAACTTTACTTCAATTTAACTTTTCAAAGTTATGATTTATTGTTACACTTGTATATTTTTTTGTCTAACGCACCTGTTTGAGCACAAATAAATCCATAATCCCTATTAATAAAAATAAATATTAACATTCCAACCTATAGAAAATTACTCAAGCTACATTTTTTGTTCTTATAATTTTTTTCACAAAAATCATGCTAAACTTTTTGTTCTAGATATAATAATAAAAAAGTTATGACCTTTCAAAAATGGTGATGTCAAGCCATTTTGCCCTTTTTTTAAAAGTTCACAAGGTCATAACTTTTGACCTATAAGAGCTAGAGAGCTGAGATTCTCTAAATAGAGTTTTTTGGGCACAAGAACCCTCTGAACCAACTTTCATGCAAATCTGAGGGGGTGTGGTGTTAAATTTCGTATTTTTTGGTCCACTTGTCATGGAATGCCGGCCTTTCCTGAAATATGTTTAGTCTTTATTATATTGAAGAATAGACACTTGATATTATTTATTAAATTAACGGTATTATTCACCCCTTTTTTACGAAACGTGCTATAGGGTAATGAAATAAATGAGTAACCTGTGATAAAACTGACCTAAGTTTAAGAACCACTATACAATAGTACCAGACAGTTTCTTCTTATCGGTTCACAGCACTCTGTCACTAGGATTATAGCTTCGGTATACTGCCTTGACATTTTATTATAGTACATGTCGAGTAACTTGGATTGTATGCAAAACATTGATTGTATTATTTTATGGTATCTACTACCATATATTGTACTCTACAGTGATAGTGTATATTATTCTACAGGTATATATAGAGTATTTTTTTTAAGCTATCTCGTTATTTTATTTGGTATACATGATACCTGTAGGTATCATAGATACCAATTAAAATAACGAAATCATGACGTTGTGTTCTCTCTATAATGAATGAAAGTAAATAGTAATTTAAAGCTGTTTTTAGTACTAAGCCTATTGACATTTTCATCCAGTTCCAGTTCGTTTCTTATAATTGTCACTTTGCCGTAACGTATCTTTATCTTTTTTTTCGCCTGAGAGTCGGTCTCTCCGAATACAAGTCTGAATCTATTACCGAATTTCCCTTACAAATGGTGTGTCCTTAGCAGAAAAACTGAGCATTTTGATGAATGAGGTTTGGTTTTGGTCTCGTACATCTCCGATCGACTAAAGTGATTCTGAACATGATCCATCACCGTGCAATTTATGTTAGAAATCCCTGAGAAGAGAAACAGCGGTAACTTAATGCTATAAATATTGAATGGAGGTGATATTGTACTAGGAATATACCTATAATAACTGAATTCTGGTTTACAATGTTTATTAGGTAATATTATCCCAATTTTGTTACAATAGTCAGGGTCAGGATGTCTGATTATCAGACTGGGTGTTAAAATTATTATTACCGACCCCCTCTCGTTATCCCGAGGCAATATCTAGGTAGGCTTTCATTTTGTTGTATTTTAGCATTTAGGTTTTCGTTTAGTTTGACCAACTTTTTTCAGCTTACGTTTGAATCTTTCCTCAACTTCTTCATCTTCTTTCGATTTCCTTCTACGTTGCTATATCCGTGGGTAAGAAGACTGACTGTGTAGGTCTCTTATCCGTGGGTAAGAAGACTGACTGTGTATGTCTCTTATCCATGCGCAACCAGACTGACTGTGTATGTCTCTTATCCATGGGCAAGCAGACTGACTGAGTATGTCTCTTATCCATGGGCAACCAGACTGACTGTGTATGTCTCTTATCCATGGGCAACCAGACTGACTGTGTATGTCTCTTATCCATGGGCAACCAGACTGACTGTGTATGTCTCTTATCCGTGGGCAACCAGACTGACTGTGTCGGTCTATTATCCATGTGTAAGCAGACTGACTGTGTATGTCTCTGATCCATGGGTAAGCAGACTGACTGTGTCGGTCTATTATCCATGTGTAAGCAGACTGACTGTGTATGTCTCTTATCCGTGGGCAACCAGACTGACTGTGTCGGTCTATTATCCATGTGTAAGCAGACTGACTGTGTATGTCTCTTATCCATGGGTAAGCAGACTGACTGTGTAAGTCTCTTATCCCATGGGTAAGCAGACTGACTGTGTCGGTCTATTATCCATGTGTAAGCAGACTGACTGTGTATGTTTCTTATCCATGGGTAAGAAGACTGACTGTGTAGGTCTCTTATCCATGGGTAAGCAGTCTGACTGTGTATGTTTCTTATCCATGGGTAGGCAGTCTCTTATCCATGAGTTTCTATTCTTGCCTTCTACGCGCTGGGTCGAAACTGTTACCTATGGTAGTATAGAAGTCGACTTAGTGCATGGAGCGTACTTTCATTGTCCCCTCTTCTACAGGGCCTTCTTCTCTTCATGTCTCTTTGGATCACCTCGTAGTGGATAGGGACAACTTTTATACACCTAAAATAACAATAGTAATATTAGAATGATTCCAATTTTGGGTCAATGTTGCCCCAAATCTTCATTATTTTTTCCAGTTAATCATAATTTTCTTTAACTTTTAATCAAATATATGTATATTAGGTATATAGAGTATTACAGTCTTAAAACTTGCATGTTTTTCATTTTAGATAAGTTGTTCCCATTTTTTTTTTATACGTACGGTTCAGAGTTCAACTTCATCTCATACATAATTAAATAGAATCTTATGAATTTCAATATACAGTCTGAATTGATATTTTTCCATACAACAGTGGAGATAATAGCAAAACATAATACATAATCCATACCTTCGAAAAAGTACGAGGCAGTTCGTTATTTCCCTCCACTCCCAGTGCTCTATTTCTTAATTCTGATAAATGTTTCTCTCTTCTGTTCCAGACCTAAGATTACATGGAACAGCACATATGCAGTCTCTCTCCATTCCAGAGGTAAGCTCTAGAGGTGATTCCAGTCACAATTGTTTTTATCCGTAGAAGTCTCTGGAATTCCAGATGCGGTGACTGCGCGGCTGTTACGTTTTTAGTGTCGTGCGGCTAAAGAAATTATTGGTGCTGAATGTAGTAGAGGGGAAAATGGCGAGTGTTACTGTATTTTATACGGGAAGAAAGGTTATTTGATTAGTAAACTCTTAGGTGATTGAATTACATACAGGTTATGTTCCGAGTTATCGGACTGTTCCACATTTGCGATCATATAAGAAAAAGTTATTTTTTTCTACTATTATTTAAGAACAATTTGATAGGTATCCATGATTCCTGCAGGTATTATGGATACTAAATAAAAATGAAATTTAAATAGTATATTATATAATTTTTCTTATATGATCGTAAATGTGAAACTGTTCGATAACTCGGAATTTTATCCTAGAGAATAGAAAGGCGGAAATGGCTCAAAAAAAGTATAATTTTTTCAAGAAAATTTACATTGAAAATTTAATTCAAAGCCTATGTGTATCTTCTGAATAATTGTTTCTATTTTTTTAAACTAATACGATACGATTCTTTATTTGCATTTTTTTTTCTCACAGCTCTTAAATTAAACTGCCCCCAGAGTCTCTATCCTGAAACTGTCTGTGGTGAATGGAAGGGGAGAGACGTCCCTTAGGCCCTGAACTGTTGTAATTTGGATTATATATCGTCTTTTTTCATCTCTTTTCCATTTTTTTAACGCTACTTGCAGTTTTAGAGGATAGCGCTAGGGTTATGCTCTTCAACTACGAGGTCTTAGATTTTTGTGTTAGTAGGCTCGTAGGCTTCATTTACTATCACCTCTTCATTTTCCTCTTCCATCCGTGAGTGCAGCCGGTGCTTTAGTCCCTTTTTGTCACATCCTTGGTACGGAGTAGCTTTTCTGCATCCATAAGCATCGTCACTGACTGGTGGTAAGTGACTCTGTTCTTGGAGCCAATTTCCTTTCTGACTGCTTCTTATGATAATTCTTACATATTAAATACATCTTTGGAACAATCGACTTTTTAATATTATGCAAATATCGAAATTGAAGATGAATATAAAGTATTTATTTTGAACACATCACAAGCGATGGGATGGTACGGGTTTGTGACTTTTTGTTTTTGTTTAAGAAGATTTGATTTTACCTATAGAAAAATGGAATTAGAAAAAAAAAAATTCATGAAATTTTGTGTGGGAAATCTGATTGGAAATGCTTTATATATATAATTTAGTTGGAGGATTTATATGGACTTGAGAGTATAACTTACTTATTTGTATATATTGCTCGATAATATTCAGTAATTTATTATTATGTTAATGAACATAATATGAATATCAGCTTATAAATTCACTGACTTAGAATTAATTATATGTCTCATCTTCAAGTTCTCTTCAGTACCTCGTTTTTAATATCATTTCATGGGTTTTAATGGGTAATGAAATATAAAGTAACTGATGTTTTATTTTCAAATTGCACACGTGAACCAATCAATTGAAAGTTAAATATAATTTTGAACAAAACAAGCAATTCTCAAACGGAAATTATATTTTTCACCTGGTACTCTAATTCGAATTTTGCTTATAATTCTAGAAAAAAACCATTAACTAAAACCACATAATAAATATATCATCAATTGGTACTGAAAGTCATATTGTACTCATATTTAAAAAAAAACATCAACTAAAACCACATAATAAACTATATCATCAATTGGTACTGAAAGTCATATTGTACTCATAATTTAAAAAAAAATACATCAACTAAAACCACATAATAAATATATCATCAAATGGTACTGAAAGTCATATTGTAATCATAATTTAAAAAAAAATACATCAACTAAAACCACATAATAAATATATCATCAAATGGTACTGAAACTCAAATTTTGCTCATAAATTTAGATACTTCAACAATAACAATAACCATAAGTATAACCAAACACAATATTATATTATCTGCCAATTTTTTATCAACTATTAAAGTTGTTCATGTTTTAAATTTTAGTCTTGGTAATATTTTTACTACTCATGGCTCCTCCTACATTTCGGTGGACTCTTTCAACATACAGCAAATGTTATGCGACTGTGGCAAATTACAGGTATCCGTGTACGCATCATGAGGGTGAGCCTGTTCGAGACCAAGGCACCTGTAAAGCGAAGAATCCGGGAAATGAGAGGGAGTTGATGGGGAATCGTTCCAGTTGAATTGTTTGGTAGAGTTTCTAAATACGTTAATCGCCAGCATATCGGTCTCGATCATTCCTACTGAAGTGTCCATGAAATCTGAGGAAAGAGACAATTAATATATTTCACTGGATTTGGGTAAAATGACAATATTTTCTCATTGAAAACAAAAAGAAACAGTTGTTATTTAATTTCTTTTAATTAACGATATCTGTGAAAAATTATTTTGCCACTCTTTATTTGAGTTATAGGTTTCCTTCATAGAAATCTTAATAAAGTTAATTTGTCAAAATTAGAATATTGATAATGAATTCGAAAGCTCCTCCAATTTTTTGCCGTTCTCATACTCTTCAATATAATTTTTCATTGTAATGTCGATATTGAAGAATTGTTTTTTTGTTCCTTTCCTTTAATTGCATTTCATCAAATGGTACTTCATGAAAAGCGTAACGAATTTTTGTGAGATATTTTACAAATTAAATAGGTTAGGAATTTAGTTACCTTGTACTTCACTTGTGAAAGCACTGCTATTTACTCCAGAAGGTGGGTCGCAAGGCACAGCTCCAATATATGAACATACTAATAACTGGTTCGCTAGATAGATTCTTCCCGTATCATCTTCGTCTTGAGGTTTGAGCAGACAACCGCCCGTTATTGGGATGTAGTCCACTTCCTCCATGTGCGATAGGAAAGTAATATCGTACATCCGCTCTGATAGTAAAGGCAATAAATTTTGATTTTATATCTCTTAGGTCAACAAGAAAAGACTACATTGAATGTTTTAATCAGAAGTGAGAATTTAAAAAGAATGTGAGATATCTAACTAATTTGAGCTGATAAATCACTGTAGTAAAATCCTATTTTTGAACATCGGCATTTACCAAGTCTCTCACTCTTGTAATATTCACTCATTGAAATCTGAATTTTAATTTTCAACATTATTGTATAGTCTTAATTCTGTGTAAAATATTAATTTCTTCGAAAAATGACTTCGAAATTCATTGAACGTCTGACAAAATTTTACAGCTTGCATAATATATTTATAATCCGATTTTATTATTAATGAAAGGCAGAAAAGATCATAAAAACAATCAACAACTGCAGGTTGTTGCCAGTACAGTAATATTATTTACACTTTAAAGCTATAATAACTTATTCATGCTTTATATATATTGAATGCATATAAACTGTGTCCATCGCTTTATTGCAGATCACTATTTTGTGAATAATTTTGATAATATTGATCGTACAGTAATGAAACTTTGGTCACTGGAAGATTGCTTCTATGTTAGTATCTTGCTGAAATATTTTTTGAATCCATGAGAAAATTGGAAAGTTATGAACGTTTATGTATTTTGAAGGCATTTTAACTGTCCATCGCTTTATTGCAGCTCTGTGAAATGGCCAAAAAATGGGTGATTAACTTCTACCGAGAGGGTAAAAATTGTAGCAGGTCCTGCAGAAGGGAGGACTCTTCTAGATTTAGCTTTATAACTTGGATGGGTTAAGAGAAAAAGAGTTTCTTTTGTGGAAAATCCCGACATAAACCCAAGGAGAGATGAGGGTACTAGAAAAACAATTTCCCCTCGAAATATGCGAAAAATACGCAGGCAGGTCATAAGGCAGCTAAATGACACTAGTGCCTCCATTTTTGACAAGGCTGTCATTAGTCTTACGTCAAAACAGTCCTGATGTAATGTCTCAAATGAAACGGCCAGAAATGCTCAATGGGGCTTAAGACCAGAGAATAAGGCAATCAAGTCATGAGAGTCTCTCACTTGATGCCCAGAGATATGAGGAAAGAAGTTGTAACACTTCAAGCATGAGATTGTGCGAAGTTATGCAAGAAAATCATCTTTTGCCAATGAGATAATTGTAAACTATTAGGCCAAGGGAACAAGTACTCAACAAAAGAGGCAATATAGGATTGGATTGTTAGGTTTACACCCTCTGGTACTCGAAAAGGGCCAATTAACGTTTCACCAATGATGCCAGCTTAAAACATAAAGCCACAGCCTCCTTGTTGACGACGAAACCAGTGTGGATAAACAGCTCCAGTAGTATCCAAACTTTAACCCATCCATCCAGACAATCAAGGGAGGCTCTTTCCTCATCTGTTAAAAGAACAAGTAGGAAGTTTGTTTTCATGTAATTCTGTGTACATCTAATGCCTTTTTCCTTTTTGGTCTTGTCCATAGGAGGCCTGGAATTGGGCTCCACGTTCCTTGTCGTCTCATTTAAGACACCGTTTGGACGAATAACCAACGACAGCCTTATCGAAAATGGAGGCACTAGTGTTATTTGGCTGTCTTAAAACCTGCTTGGGTAGTTTTCGCATATTTCGAGGGGGAAAAAGCTTCTCCTCGTACCCTCATCTCTCTTTGGGTTGGTGTCGGGATCTTCCACAACAGAAACTATGTTTCTCTTATCTCTTCCAAATTCATTAGCTAAATATAGAAGAGTCCTCCCTTCTGCAGGACCTGTTACAATTTTTACCCTCTCGGTAGAAGTTAATCGCCCATTTTATGGCCTTTTCACAGAGCTGCAATAAAGCGATGGACAGTTAAAATGCCTTCAAAATACATAAACGTTCATAACTCTCCAATTTTCCAATGGATTCAAAAAATATTTCAGCAAAATACTAACATAGAAGCAATCTTCCAGTGACCAAAGTTTCATTACTGTACAATCAATATTATTAAAATTATTCACAAAATAGTGATCTGCAATAAAGCGATGGACGCAGTTTATATATGTATATCAAATTTTCAAAGTCAATATCATGGACAGAATTATCCAATACTAATTTTGAGGGGACATAATCTGTTTGTTAATTAGGTAGTAATAAGTCTTCAATAGAATATCGATTGAGATAAATATATGAGAAAAAAATAGACTAGGGGAAATTACTAATTATCGGTCAGTTTCATATCTTCGGTCTTATAAGAAAAAACGATATTACAATTGTTATTTAATTTTAGTTGGTATCCATGATACCTGCAGGTATCATGGATACCAACTAAAATTAAATAACAATTGTAATATCGTTTTTTCTTATAAGACCGAAAATATGAAACTGACCGATAATTCGTAATTTACCCTATAGCCGTAATACGTATTTATTTACTAATTAAGCTAACCTGAAATGATGACTCCATTTTGACATCTTTTTTTCCCGAAGACGCCACATGGGAGTTGCATAGGCCATTCCTCTCCTTCGGTACAGTTGGGTGAAGCTGCAGCAAAACAACAAATATTAATGAACTAACGTATAGGCCTAAACATTAAATTAGAAACAAAATAAGAACATTGGTTAAATTAATAATCGAACGAGTTATGCCAATACAGGCACATCCCGTTCCAATTACGTCTCAAACTTATGACAATCGAATAAGTTTGGGACATGTCTCGCTTTTATTTTTCGTGATATAAAAAATATTTTAGAAGACACTTCGATGGTCGCTTTCAGGTAAGCTATATTCGCCGTAATTCATGCGGGTGGAATAGAATTAGAATAATTTCATAGTAAATACTAAATAATATGAGTTATTTACAATAAAATTATTTTTAATCTACTCCACCTGTATAAGTGCTGTGAAAATACCTTAACTGTAAACGACAAACCAAAGCTACCTCCAAAAACGTATTATCTATACCCGTACTAGACCCACACTTATTCGATTGTAACAAGTCGGATACGTAATAAGAGCGAGGCTACATTTAGACAAGCATATAATTCTGACAATATATTTAAGGATTTACGCTCTAGGAACATATTTACAGTAGCGTAAAAATAAATAAATATATAGATACCGGGTAGTAATCCTTTCTGCATATAAACCATCTTAGCAGATGTAGAGTTACAAGTCTTCTCTTTCCGTTCATAGACAGTGTCACAAGTTTCGCATGTGTCTCCATCGAAGTAGAACATGCCGGCATCTGCGAAAAAATTCATCCTCAATTGAATATGGTTATTAAATTTTCAATCGACTTCCAAATATCTGAAATTTTTAAATCTGACACAATTTTCAGTTGTCAGAACCTACTTGTCTTGGCAGCATACGATGCGCATTGTTCGAAGAGAGTTTTATTCGGATGTGAATTCCAAACCACTGTACTATTTTCTTCCTCTTCAGCATCCAAGACATATTTCACATATTCCACGTCGTAGGTTTCGTCCTCTACAGAATACGGAGAACAGGTGATGGTTGTCCCTGTTTCGTTACCATCTTCATTCAACAGAGGGACCTGCATAAACATATTAACGAAGAATATTCTTTCTACAAAGTAATGTTACAGAGAAATGTTAACAACTATCATAATAATAGACCACTTACCCTTGCATTTGTCTGCCCATTTAGATTTGCTCTTGCTTCATTCAGCTGAAAAGAAGTTAATACTTATTAGAATAGGCAATATAATTGTCATTCGAAATAGACATTCCAGAGTGAAAATCTGTGATTCTTAACATTACTTGTTCTACTGAATCAGTTTCCTCTGTAGTTCGAAAACTAAATTTGTGTTTGCATAAATTATACACAAAGTCAGAATGTTTATAGAACAAAGCCCCATTACACATGAATTTAACACAAAAACGAAAGAAGTAAGGCCCAAATAGCTGAGCCCCTGAAACTGACACACCGAAATTCTAACGTTCGATAGAATTCAGGTTGAGAAACATTAGTTTGAAAATAAATTAGTCACACCTATTATGTACAATATAAGCCTATATCACGAATGAAAATAAGAAGAATTGAGAGTGGGATAAATAGGATCTTGTACTTTATCTTTATTCACTTGGTAGAACTTTACTAAAAACTTACCAGGCACTGAAACAGTAACATCGAAGCTAGGAAGATCTTCATTTTGGAATCTGGAAGTGAGAAAATTAGACTATGAATTTATAGAACTAAGTAAATAAGAGAACTCTTACGATCTTTATTAGTCTAAGAGGGCCGTACACACCTAGGGTTTTTTAAGTCATTCTACAAGACTTTCTGCTAAGCTCCTCCTACTTTTTCCAAGAGAATATAAGAAAAAACTATATAATTGTTATTTATTTTTATAGTTCATTCTTATATTCTCGTGGAAAAAGTAGGAGGAGCTTAGCAAAAAGTCTGGTGGAAAGACTTAAAAAACCCTTCGTGTGTACGGCCCTTAAGACTATTAGGACTAATAGGAATCAAATCTCAAAAAGGTAACTTATGAAATCTTCAAAAATATCAATGACTTATGGATCAATTGCCTTGCACACCACAACAAACTAAAAAAGTTAATTTCCCCAAAGTACCTCAATTATCAAAACTTGGCTAGAATTCTCTTCCTAGAACCTTTCTGACTGCTGGTAACTAACTGACTATTCCCAACCAATGACATCTAACTTTATTAGCAGCTGCAGACGTCTGACCTTCCTTGACTATCTGCAAAATTGGGCAAATAATTATTTAAATTGAATTTATCAAATAATTATTTTAATTAGAGGAGACCTGTCAATTAGTACTGTTGATCCTTGCTAATCTTATTTATTGTTTACCTCATTAAAAATATCTGCAGGTGGTTAAACTCTGCATGAAATTAATTGGACTTCTAATCTAAGTCAATGATTATTTAAATTGCATTCAAGAGAATTAAATGCAATGGATAATTGATAAACTCTTTCTAAACAGCCAATTATATTTCCAAACCAACTCCAGGTGTCTTCTAATCGGTAGCGTCAATTAACAGCTCACTCATTAAATTTTCCTAATGTTAGCAATTGTCTATATCCAGTAAATATCCAGTTATCAAATAATATTTGAAAAGTTCAAATAGTTCATTAAATCAAAAGCCCACAGGAATAATGCCCACAGGAATAATGCCCACAGGAATAATGCCCACAGGAATAATGCCCACAGGAATAATGCCCACAGGAATAATGCCCACAGGAATAATGCCCACAGGAATAATGCCCACAGGAATAATGCCCACAGGAATAATGCTCACAAGAATAATGCCCACAGGAATAATGCCCACAGGAATAATGCCCACAGGAATAATGCCCACAGGAATAATGCCCACAGGAATAATGCCCACAGGAATAATGCCCACAGGAATAATGCTCACAGGAATAATGCCCATAGAAATAATGCCCACAGGAATAATGCCCACAGGAATAATGCCCACAGGAATAATGCCCACAGGAATAATGCCCACAGGAATAATGCCCACAGGAATAATGCCCACAGAAATAATGCCCACATGAATAATGCCCACAGGAAATAATGCCCACAGGAATAATGCCCACAAGAATAATGCCCACAGGAATATTGCCCACAGGAATAATGCCCACAGGAATAATGCCCACAGGAATAATGCCCACAGGAATAATGCCCACAGGAATAATGCCCACAGGAAATAATGCCCACAGGAAATAATGCCCACAGGAAATAATGCCCACAGGAATAATGCCCACAGGAAATAATGCCCACAGGAATAAATGCCCACAGGAATAATGCCCACAGGAAATAATGCCCACAGGAATAATGCCCACAGGAATAATGCCCACAGGAATATTGCCCACAGGAATAATGCCCACAGGAATAATGCCCACAGGAATAATGCCCACAGGAAATAATGCCCACAGGAATAATGCCCACAGGAATAATGCCCACAGGAAATAATGCCCACAGGAATAATGCCCACAGGAAATATTGCCCACAGGAATAATGCCCACAGGAATAATGCCCACAGGAATATTGCCCACAGGAATAATGCCCACAGGAATATTGCCCACAGGAATAATGCCCACAGGAATAATGCCCACAGGAAATAATGCCCACAGGAATAATGCCCACAGGAATAATGCCCACAGGAAATAATGCCCACAGGAATAATGCCCACAGGAATATTGCCCACAGGAATATTGCCCACAGGAATAATGCCCACAGGAATATTGCCCACAGGAATAATGCCCACAGGAATAATGCCCACAGGAATAATGCCCACAGGAATAATGCCCACAAGAATAATGCCCACAAGAATAATGCCCACAAGAATAATGCCCACAGGGAATAATACCCACAGGAAATAATGCCACAAGGAAAATGGTCTTAGAAAAAATTTGGATTAGTATTTTTTTATATCTTCTATATTTATATTATTTTAACGCTACTTGCAGTTTTAGAGGATAGCGCTAGGGTTATGCTCTTCAACTACGAGGACTTGGATTTTGTGTTAGGTAGACTCGTAGACTTCATTTACTATCACCTCTTCATTTTCCTCTTCCATCCGTAAGTGCAGCCACCGGTGCTTGTGTCCCTTTTTGTCACATTCCTTGGTAAGTGACTGCATTCACGGAGTAGCTTTTCTGCATTCATTAGCTTTGTCACTGACGTTGGTAGGTGACTTTGTTCATGGAGCCACTTTCTTTTCTGACTGCTTCTTCCAGTCCTTTTGGCGATGTAGTCGAAATAACTGAAAGCTGATGTTAAACCCCTACTAAAATAAATAAAAAATGAATATATAAAGAATATTTTAAACGAGCACAGTCGGTTATAATTATTCAATATAATTTTACCTACTATTCTCAACCCAATTGGCTCCATAATACTAAAGCAAAGTTATTAATTCAAATTATTATTATTTATTGTGGCTATTTTCACTATACCTTTCTATTATTCTTTGTGGGCAATTATTCTTGCGGGTATTTTCCCTGTGGGCTTCTTTCCGGGAACCCTATTTTTTATAAATAAATTAGGAATATTTTTTTATGATCATATATAATATGTTCACTACTGATCTTTTATGTTGGTAAATTCCACCGCATTATACTGTGTTTCATTTACATCAAGTATAAGATTAAATATTAAAGACTCTTCCTTGTGATGATTTTCTCTTTCAATCAGTCATTGATTTAACTTGTCTCTAATTAATTATGTTGCGTGTTAATCTTTTTCTTATCTTTTAATTAAACACATCATTTAATGATGGGGACTTTGTTGCAAAGGATGGATCTGTTTCCTTATCTACATTTTTTCTCCTATTGTAATTCTCGCTCGTAATTACAACCTTTATTCTAGCGTCACTAGACAAGTCTTTTAATTATTCCTCTAATTATTTTTTAACACTGCCAGCACTTTTAAGAATATTACTGATACTGTATGGGAGGTTTTAGATTTTCGGTTAGGTTAGCTTCATTTAGTATATTAATTGCAAATTGATTCTAAAATATTGTAGAATTTTAATTAGACTTTGAATTAATTTCAATGTATTATAAAATATTAATTAAAACTCCTATTGATACGATAAACTATTATATTATTTAGTTGATTTTAAATTTATTATAGATTTTTAATTAATTCTAATGTATTTCATTATTTTGATTATAGTTTAAATTAATTATTTTGACAACATCCTATTCAAAATTACTTCTCACCATTATATTAATTCACAATCTGATCGACATGTTAAGTAGAAATAAACCATAATTTATACCACAAATTAGTATCATCTTGTATTTAATGGCTAAGTTAGAATATATTTATCACATATTTTTAACTGAGATCAAAATATAAAATATCACCACTAACATATTACAGTTTTTAACCTCTTGTTTAAGTTTACACAGTCTATATGACGTTTAGATATATATGTATTATACATACTATTATTTTACGTTTGAGAATTATGTGCTTTACGCAAATATATTATATTTATCCAAATACATGTTATATATTTGTAAATTTTCGTTTTTTTTACCAATCGTGGCCGAAAGGTCCATGATAAATAGCTAGTCAATATAGTGATATCAAATCTTGGTCGGTTTCTCCTGCAAAATACAAGTAAAGACTAAATAACTTCTACTGCATTCCACAGTGCTAACTCTCTGTATCTTTGATTTGCTGTAGCTAGTCTGAAACAGGCAGTAAGTCATCTAACTTCTGACTCACTGACTGACTGACTGACTGACTGATATAATATTACAAGAGATAAACTCTTGGTGGGGCCATGGAAGATTAAGAGGTGACCCAGTGACTCATGGTGGGGCAATAGAAGATGCTTAGAATAATTAACAAAAGAATTATTTCTGAATTTGTATTATTTAGGAAGATATTTTATAACTTTTATCCCCCGATTTTTTTAAATAATTTAATCCCCTGATATGAGATGCATTGTTTAATCTTCTATGGCCCACCATAACTTTCCCTCTGTATTGCGATGCTAATATGACTTACAACGTTACTAGCTTTTATCATCTTTATTTGGTTTAGTGAATTAGATTTACTTCTTCTAGAGTTTAGGGAAATTAGAAAAACACACTTTGAAAATTGTTTTAATGTTTTAATGTTTAAAAAAAAAAACTTTTTCCAATATTTAGAATTTATACTACTCCGTACATAAATTTTTCAATTCCATTTTTTCCATTTCCATTTACGAATTACTTAATTCTGTATAGGAATGTGAAAATGTGCAAAAGTATTTCTAAATACTGTATAGGAATGTGAAAATGCGCAAAAGTATTTCTAAATACTGTATAGGAATGTGAAAAATGCGCAAAAGTATTTCTAAATACTGTATAGGTATGTGAAAATGCGCAAAAGTATTTCTAAATACTGTATAGGAATGTGAAAATGCGCAAAAGTATTTCTAAACACTGTATAGGAATGTGAAAATGCGCAAAAGTATTTCTAAATACTGTATAGGAATGTGAAAATGCGCAAAAGTATTTCTAAATACTGTATAGGAATGTGAAAATGCGCAAAAGTATTTCTAAATACTGTATAGGAATGTGAAAATGCGCAAAAGTATTTCTAAATAATGTATAGGAATGTGAAAATGCGCAAAAGTATTTCTAAATACTGTATAGGAATGTGAAAATGCGCAAAAGTATTTCTAAAAACTGTATAGGAATGTGAAAATGCGCATAGAAATTGTTTTCAAGCATTTTAAGCACAATAGTTAGTTTCAGAGTATCTATCCCGGTGTACTCAACACAAAGCTGCATTTGTTGATTGAAACTTTTATAGTTCTTACGTTTATGCTGTAAAAATATTGCTTTTGAGTTTTGCTATTCTCATGTTTTGAATTTATATAATATTTTTTCCTAATAAATGTTAAGAATACTTATGCTAAGTTAAAATGCATTCATTCGCTATTTTATTATAAATAGATAAAGACATTTTTATTTAGCAAGTACCTAATAACCATAATTATCTATATCTAGTAAAAGTAAAAAAAATTACCTAGAAAAATTGAGTAAAGGCATTATTTCATTTTAAAAAACTGCCATCAAAATCATCTATGTCAAGTAAAAAAGATTTTATTATCTAGAAAAATTGAATATAGGTATTATTTCATTTAGCAAACGAATTATTAGTGAAGATTTTGTGTCATTTTTCCACGGCATTTAACCCCGCCACCAAAACTTAGTAGGTGTAAATCTAAGTTTGCGTCTAAGTGCGGGTAAGAAGGCTCTCCTTCAAATTGAATCTAGGTAGTCTTCATGGCTCCTTATTACATCAGTCTCAAGTTTGATGTAATTATGCAGATGAGCAGAGAGAGTTTCAATGTTAGAACATTTACTTCGAACGCACAATTATTATCATTCTGCATTTAGAGGGAAAACCACATTTTAAAACTTGGATTCGTCACATTTATGGATTCAATATATAGATTTCTCCATATTTAAATATCTGAATTTTTCCATATTTGAATATCTGGATTTTTCCATATTTTATAGTATATATTTTCCATCGCTGCATTGATTAATATGATAAAATACGGTTTCTAATTTATTTCATAGTTTGCTATTAAACTATACATGAATTACTAATTATTTTCCTTTTGAGAATTATAACCTAAACTTCAACGCTTCAATAGAATTTTATATTTTGGAATATAATTGCAGTATATTCTATGATTCAAATAGTATTGAAAATAATTAATTACCATGTAGATATTAAGCATATTAATCAAAATGTTAGTTAGCATATTAATTACCTTCATAAATGCTATGAATAATAAAACAGATAATGTAGTTTAGATTATAGCCTACACTTGAAGTACTTTAGATTATAGCCTACACTTGAAGTACTTTAGATTATAGCCTACACTTGAAGTACTTTAGATTATAGCCTACACTTGAAGTACTTTAGATTATAGCCTACACTTGATGTACTTTAGATTATAGCCTACACTTGATGTACTTTAGATTATAGCCTACACTTGATGTACTTTAGATTATAGCCTACACTTGAAGTACTTTAGATTATAGCCTACACTTGAAGTACTTTAGATTATAGCCTACACTTGAAGTACTTTAGATTATAGCCTACACTTGAAGTACTTTAGATTATAACCTACACTTGAAGTACTTTAGATTATAACCTACACTTGAAGTACTTTAGATTATAGCCTACACTTGAAGTACTTTAGATTATAGCCTACACTTGAAGTACTTTAGATTATAGCCTACACTTGAAGTACTTTAGATTATAGCCTACACTTGAAGTACTTTAGATTATAGCCTACACTTGAAGTACTTTAGATTATAGCCTACACTTGAAGTACTTTAGATTATAGCCTACACTTGAAGTACTTTAGATTATAGCCTACACTTGAAGTACTTTAGATTATAGCCTACACTTGAAGTACTTTAGATTATAGCCTACACTTGAAGTACTTTAGATTATAGCCTACACTTGATGTACTTTAGATTATAACCTACACTTGAAGTACTTTAGATTATAGCCTACACTTGAAGTACTTTAGATTATAGCCTACACTTGAAGTACTTTAGATTATAGCCTACACTTGAAGTACTTTAGATTATAGCCTACACTTGAAGTACTTTAGATTATAGCCTACACTTTATGTACTTTAGATTATAGCCTACACTTGATGTACTTTAAGTTATAGCCTAAACTTGATGTACTTTATGATGTCTACTATTATGTATTAATCATCTTGTACATTTTAAACACTTTAAAATTATTCGAAGTTGTAATTTTAATGTTCTACAATTCTTCAAAATGAGTAGAGTCATTTTCTTATTTACTTTAAATAGAATGAATGCAACTTCGAGTAATAATTTATTTAATAGGGTAAGTCTCAAGTTATCGATTGATTTTACTATTTCGATCATATAAGAAAATATATTTAATAATTTATTAAATAAGGGATATTTTGATTATATACTTCTCTTATATGATCGAAAATGTTGAACTGTTTAATAACTTGGAACTTACCCTATAAGATTTTTCGTTCCACCCAACTTTCATATCTTTTTCTCAATGTTTATTTAAAATTCATTTACAAAAGCAGTTTATATACAAATAAATCTTTATGTTTGCAGGTAAGGCACAATTGGAGGAGTAGCTTTTCTGCGCACACGAGCTGTCGTCAATTCACGTGAGTTTAAGAACCATTTTGTATATTTTTTATGTATATGTTTTTGCTGTTACTCTTCTATGGCTATAATAATTTTGTATATTTTTGGTAGTTATGTTTACATATAAATCTACTTATAAAGTGCGTATGGTATGTACATAATGTGACCATATACAGGGTGACACACAAAAAAGTGTACCTAACTTAGAATTAATATAAATATTGTATTTATAAGTAGTTACAAAATGAGTTGAACTAAATTTAAAAATAGATTTTTTTAATGTAAATATCGTGTACGATATTCACATTAATTCAAACTTGGGTACACTTTTTTGTGGGTCACCCTGTATATAAAATTATTATCAATATTTTGTATGAATTGGTTAATTATTCCAAATAACCACTATTTATTTTCTTAACAAATTATATGTTGAATCACAAATTTCAAGTCCTCACATCTGCTGGACTGTCATTGGTAGTAAGATGGTACTGGTACCATTGTCAAGATGAAAATGTTTTTATCTCTTTTATTATTTAATATTTTCCAAGTTATTCATTGACAGAGACGTATCCTAAACTTCCTAGACATCAATTTTTTTCGGAACAACATTGCTCCAATATTGTTACAACATTGTCTCTGCCTTAATATTGGAACAATTGTAATAATATTGGAACAATATTGTAACAATATTGGAATAATGTTGTAACAATATTGGAATAATGTTGTAACAATATTGGAACAATGTTGTAACAATATTGGAACAATGTTGTAACAATATTGGAACAATGTTGTAACAATATTGGAATAATGTTGTGTCAATAATGGGACAATGATGTTACTATATTGGGGTAATGTTGTAATAACATTGGGACAATGTCGTAACAGTTATATTGTGATCTCTTCATCTTCTATGGCCCCACCATAACTTTCTCTCTGTGCATTAATTACATGCCTTTATATTCTCTAAGACCATTTGTCATATGGAATAATGTTAAAATGATATAGGAATAGGAATAGGAATAGCTCTGGTACAGGTGCTGCTGTTAAAGTGTAATTAATTGCGGCTTAGGCTTCAAAGAGCTTAGTTTTATATTCTGACCCTGTGATGCAATTTCACAAAGGTCATTAATATGATTCATATTAATATTCTAGTTATTCAGATTATATATTAATAGCACCCAGGGGCTCTATCCTGAAGCTGTCTGTGGTGAATGGAAGAGAAGGGGGTGGTATCCCTTGAACCCTGAACTGTTGTAATTTGGAATATGTATTGTCTTTTTCATTTTTATTCTTTTTTAACGCTACTTGCAGTTTTAGAGGATAGCGCTAGGGTTATGCTCTTCAACTACGAGGTCTTACATTTTTTTGTGTTAGGTAGACTCGTAGGCTTCATATACTATCACCTCTTCATTTTCCTCTTCCATCCATGAATTCAGCTACCGGTGCTTGTGTTCCGTTTCGTCACATTCCTTGGTAAGTGACTGCACTCACGGAGTAGCTTTCACTTACGGTAGTAAGTGACTTTGTTCACGGAGCCACTTTCCTTTCTGATTGCTTCTTCCAGTCCCTTGTACTTAATTTCCTTTTGAAGTCATTGATATGTCTTTTGGTTCCGAAACAGACGTTAAACACCTACTAAATTAATTAATTGGGCCCTGAACTGTTCTAATTTGGATTATGGATTGTCTTGAGTGTATAGGTCACGTTTTCTTCTATGGCCCCACCATAATTTCTCACTGGGTAACACTTTTCCTTTACATCAGTCCTTCAAACTTTAATTCCAGTTCTTTTTGAAATCATTACATAACGAAAGTTCTGATAAGTTTTTCATCTTCAATCAAAGTTGAGAAAACATGATTTCCACCTTACAAATGTGCGACTGAGTTCTTCTGGCACTCCTTCCTTGGAACTCTTTGGGACATCATTGGAACTTTATTAAAAAATGTATTCACTTTGTTATTAAATTATATATGAAAATATGCAGTAAAGGGTTGAGAGAATGCGTATAGTGATGGGTTAAAACAACCAGGTAGTGTTGACAAGTATGTTAATTATCACGAGGTACTTAAAAATGTACTTTATGATTGTGCTTCAAGGAACTAAGCGATTAGACTAAAGGTACACAATCGGCACTAATTGTACACTCGGTCGAAAATATCTTTTAAGGATTATTTTGCCAGACACTAATGATTATTTACAATCATTCTAAGATTTAAAAAGATATTTTCAAAGACTCTGTTGTACAAAGATTATTTTACAATTTTTGACTAGTTTTTGCCTTAGAGACTTTGAAATCCCCCAAGGACGATACACACCCTTTTCTAATAAAAAGGGTTGAACATTTTATACCCTGTTCAGTAATAGAGTCACCAGCTTGATAATCCGTAAATTACGTACGGTTTACGTAAGAGATACTTTGCGTGTGAATCGTCTTTAAACTTCAAAAACTGATAGTGAATCTGTGAACTTTTGTGCAACTAACTATCTATCTGCTTGAGTTACATACATTATTGTATTACATACAATATTGTGTTTCATTTCTCCCTTTTTGCCATTTAGAATTATTGAATGAAATTAATTCAAAATTGAATGAAAATATACACTAAACCAGAAGTAAAGAATCTGATTAGAAATATTGATTGAGCAAGGAAAAATAAGCCAATCAAATTAGCTCAATTGAATTAGTCTGTTATAAGACGGACTAAGATTAACACTGACAACCAGTGTTCTTGCCCTTAAGAAAATATTCAATTTCCAAAGTAAATTAAACGGGAAAATATAATATTTTACAAAGTACAGTGAAGGGTTAAAACAACCAGGCAGTGTTAACAAGTACAGTGAAGGGTTAAAACAACCAGGCTGTGTTAACAAGTACAGTGAAGGGTTAAAACAACCAGGCAGTGCTAACAAGTACAGTGAAGGGTTAAAACAACCAGGCAGTGTTAACAAGTACAGTGAAGGGTTAAAACAACCAGTCAGTGGTAACAAGTACAGTGAAGGGTTAAAACAACCAAGCAGTGTTAACAAGTACAGTGAAGGGTTAAAACAACCAGGCAGTGTTAACAAGTACAGTGAAGGGTTAAAACAACCAGGCAGTGCTAACAAGTACAGTGAAGGGTTAAAACAACCAGGCAGTGTTAACAAGTACAGTGAAGGGTTAAAACAACCAGGCAGTGCTAACAAGTACAGTGAAGGGTTAAAACAACCAAGCAAAGCTATCAAATTTAGTGAAGAGTTAGTTCAATAATACTCAGGCAATATCTTTCATTTAATTGTAGTATATAGCTGGTAAATAAAGTGCTACATTGGTGCATATCACTCATGTAGTTTATTGTTATTCTCCTCAATTGCTGTGTTTTCCTCCACTAAATATTGTTATTTAATGACTATACACTGTTATTATCTGTTTATACTGCCCTGGTAAATGAATGTATTCGACAGCTATCACTTGCGTGACCGGACAATTGCCACCCGCGGACAATTGCCACCCGCGGACAATTGCCACCCGCGGACAATTGCCATCCGCGGACAATTGCCACCCCCGGACAATTGCCACCCCCGGACAATTGCCACCCCCGGACAATTGCCACCCCCGGACAATTGCCACCCAATTATTTATTATGAGGCCTCTTAACTTTAAAAATGGTGATAAAATATGTTTATTATTTTTGTACGATTAATTATTATTAATTGTATACATTATAAGATAAAAAAAATTATTCCACATTTGATATTTTTTATAGAATTAATAATCTGTGAAAAAAATAATTGGCTTAAAATTGTAGATGTGTGGTGTTTAATGGGGCAGTAGTCATTTTTTGTTTGAAAATTTTCAATGTCAAACGATTGCTCAGAAAAAAAAAAGTATTCGTGTAAAATTGCAATGTTCAATAAAATCTAATAATTGAAATATATCATTTTATGTATAAGTAATTTCTTAACAAATGCCATCTTGTGAACAAACAACTGATATAAGTTTCTACCTAGATTCTAGCTCAAGTGAAGAGATGGCTTTATTTTTAAAACCATGCCTTCTTATTTACGAATTCACATAATCTTCTCACCATTTTGACGCAATAAAGGTTAATTACTGCATACATAAATTAATATGTAAACAACAAATATACTCACGTACATACTAATAAGTGCAAATGCTTCCGCTAGGTGTCGCTAATTTTATTATATACTTTTTATATGAACATTTCAAAAATAAACGAGCATTCAAATATTACACAATGAAATATTCTGAATCGATTTAAAACCAATTTGGCGATTGTTTTATTTTTACTTTACTATCACTTTAAGAAAATCGATTAGTGTAAATCCTGAAAATGTTATAGACGAAGGGAATTAAACAATCGTTCTTAACTAGTGGTATAAAGTATTCGATAACATAAGACTTAAAAAATATAAGATTTAAAAAGCACATTCAGAAACCAAATAATAATATTTTTTTATCTTATAATGTATATAATTATTCTTTAATCGTACAACAATAATATACATATTTTATCACCATTTTTGAAGTTAAGAGGCCTGATATTAATTATTTGGTTGGCAATTGTCCGCGGGTGGCAATTGTCCTAGCACCATCACTTGATACCTTACTAATGATAACGATGATGATAATTTTTATATATTTAGTAATAATATATAACTAGTAAATATTTAGTAATGATAAATAGTAGGGATTTTGTAATGATTTTTAGTAAAGATTTAGTATTGATAATTAATAAAGCCTAAGGAATGATATATAATAAAAAATTAGTAATGATGATTAGTAAGGATTAAATCATTATTAACGGTTAAATTGTTTTATTTTTAGTTGAGATTCTGTTAAAAAATGTTTTTTTTTACAGAAAGGAAGCAGATAATTCTGCAGGTAATTAGGATTGTTAATGGATAGTCGAAGATTAGGAGAGAAGTTTTTTAATCCTTTCCTTTTTATTCTGTTTTATTAATCTATTTCAATTATTGCCGTCTGATACTTTTGCTTATCTCGAAATCCTTTGATTCGAGTTGCCAGTTTGCTCATTCCAAGGGGGGATTATAACCGGAATATGGGAATCGGGTGGCTGATTGCGAATCAGTGGGAATGGCCTGGAATAATAATCTTGGAACTGTACTTTAATCAACAGTTTCTATTAACTGAAATGGAATCAATGATTATTTGTGTTAATCGAATTTGTTCTGGTGGGCCATGGAAGATTAAAACAACGTACAATTTTCTCCATCATATTGTACTTTATCAGAAAAGTTATACTCTAAATTTACTTATATCATATACCTTTTTTTTATCATATAAAAAAATTTATATCATTATTTTTTTTCAATCATATAAAATTTTTTCATATACTTTCTTTATATACTTTCTTTATATACTTTCTTTATATACTTTCTTTATATACTTTCTTTATATACTTTCTTTATATACTTTCTTTATATACTTTCTTTATATATTTCATCATATAAATGTAACATACCATTGTTGAATAAGGGTCATCGCGTGGTTTGATGATTATGGTAGACATTTGCCCTCTTTGATGCCTTATATCATATATCGCTTGCACGGTGAATAATTACGACTTTAATCTGTACATGATTATAATGGGAAACTGTCCAATGAATAGGGGTGAGTTCCTAGTTGTTGGACGGTTTCATATCTTCGATACTATGAGAAGATTATATAGTAATTAACTATCATTTTAATCGTTATCCTTGATACATGAAGTATCATGGATACCAATAGAAATATGAAGTTAAATAATAATTATAATACCGGGTGACCTAGGGGTGACCTAGGGGTGACCTAGGGGTGACCTAGGGGTGACCTAGGGGCGACCAAAAACGATACGCCATAAAATGTAAACTACACTGAGAAAAAAATACGAGTCAAATTGACTCAAAATTTCAGTTTTCAGTTTGTCCCAAAACTGACTCAAAAATGTGAGTCAATTTGACTCATCCTAGTATCTTACTCAAAAATACGAGTCATGTGGACTCCTAGTTCATAGTCGGATTGACTCAGGTAGAGTCAATCAAGAAAAAAATCTCACACTTTGCAGTTTTGCAGCCTTGACTCAAGCGATGAGTCAGGATGACTCGCAATTTTTTTCAGTGTAATAGAGATAGAACTCTCTACTTTTCACCATTTTTTCCGAAAATACTTCAAATTTCCACCTAAATATTTATCTAAGCACAGGCCTCAAAATGACCTCCGTCTATTTCCAAGCATTTCTACAGTCACCGATGGTATCATAACTTGCCGGCACATATTCTGCGATGTGTCTTTCAAAGGCCGTTTCAATCCTTGTCTTTAGCTCTTCAATTGTTCTGCACTTGATGAACTTCCATAGCAAGAAATCACAGGGGTTTAAGTCCGGTGAACGTGGAGGCCATGTCATGTTGGAAGAACCTCTGGCTATCAAGCTGTTCCGCAAATTTTCATCCAATTAACATGGCTTCCAAACCCCTGTGCCTTCTTGTTTTGGGAGTTCATCAAGTCCAGAACAATTGACGAGATTGACCTAAAGGCAAGGATTGGAACGGCCTTTGAAGGGCACATCACTGCCCTTCAAACTGTTGTAATTTAGATTATGGAACGTCTTTTTTTCACTTGTATCATGTTTATCATTTTTTAACTCTACTTGTAGTTTTAGAGGATAGCGCTAGGGTTATGCTCTTCAATTACGAGGTCTTAGGCTTCATTTACAATAACCTCTTCATTTTCTCTTCCATCCGTGAGCGCAGCCACTGGTGCTTGTGTCCCTTTTCGTCACATTCCTTGGTATGTGACTGCATTTTCGGAGTAGCTTTTCTGCATTCATGAGCATTTTCACCGACGGTGGTAAGTGACTTTGTTCATGAAGTCACTTTTCTTTCTGACTTTTAGTCCCTTGCATTTAATTTCCTTTTGACGTCAGCGATAGGGCCTTTGATTCCAAAGCAGACGTTAAACCCCTACTAAAATAAATAAATAACATCTACTTAATCATACACAGCAGCATAAATACTGCCATATTGTTATGATTTAATGAATTAATTTTCATTTCAAGAGGAAGCACCGCCTGCAAATGAATGGCTGAATATATTATGAATAAAGTAGAGGCAAGTTAATTAAAGTTTGGCTTTCTTTCTTAGGAGCAGAGCAATCTTTCACCTCCCAATTTCCTTATAATTACCTCTAAGAACTCGTATATCTCTGATAATAACTTCCTTACTTCGGTAGAGATATTCTAACTATTCTAGCCATGAAAGACACTTCTTTTAATGGATTACGTAAGAGGAGAAATAGTACCGTACAGTTACGTATTCCCATACAGTTACGTATTCCCATACAGTTACGTATTCCCATACAGTTACGTATTCCCGTACAGTTACGTATTCCCGTATAGTTACGTATTCCCGTATAGTTACGTATTCCTGTACTGTTACGTATTCCCGTACAGTTACGTATTCCCTTACTGTTACGTATTCCCGTACAGTTACGTATTCCCGTATAGTTACGTATTCCCGTATAGTTACGTATTCCCGTATAGTTACGTATTCCTGTACTGTTACGTATTCCCGTACAGTTACGTATTCCCTTACTGTTACGTATTCCCGTACAGTTATGTATTCCCGTACAGTTATGTATTACCGTACAGTTACGTATTCCCGTACAGTTACGTATTCCCGTACAGTTACGTATTCCCGTACAGTTACGTATTCCCGTACACCATCAAATGGTGAATTTATGAAATTAATCCATTCTATATTAAGATCAGTGTTTTAACGATTTAAGTTAACCCTCTGTGCCACATTCTATCCAACTGCCAAATTATTTATGTTAGATTGTTAGATTTATCAAATGTTCGAACTAACGTTAGTTTCTTACTACAACGTGAAGAATCTTCTCTTAAAACGTTTAAAGAACATTGAAATATATATTCCTCAATTTTATACGCGTCCACGGTTAAATTTCCATGAGTAGGGTAAGTTCCAAATCAATGGACGGATCTACTTCTTCGGTCATATAATAAAAAAATATCATAATTAAAATTAAAAAAACGCTAAATAATTATTATATAATTTTTCATATATGACCTAATCAAGGTTGACCCTAATTCGTAAGTTGCCCTAATGGATAAAAAGTTCGATTGCACCATGGACCAAAGTGGTCGAAACACTAGATCTGATTTCCCTCCGAATTACTACAACTGTCCGAAGTTAGTCTCATGTTTGGTGTTACAGTTACTGCAAGGGGTGAAGTTCTCTCACTTCTTAGATTAAGGCTAAATAACCCGTTAAACTGAGGCAGGAATATGACTTGATGCCTGGCACAGTGAATTGAGGTGGGGAAAGGGGGTGTTTTTATGTACCATTATTAAGGGTTCCAAGTGAAAAAGTATAGAATTATCAATGAATATGATTGGTATATGTATATCTTTACTAGAAAAGAAAATTTAGTTTAATTCTCTTCTGGATTTCCCTATTTTCTAGATGGTTAATAAAATATCAATGTTGAAACTATTTTTGGTTTCACACGCACATAATAGTCATTATAGAGCGTGTGATATAATAATGAGCTAAATTTTCCTGATGATGAATCAGGAAAATGATTATCTTCCTGATGATCTTGCTATTCGAAATTTTGAATCCTGATATACGTTCAACGTTGTACTTAAATTAAATAACCTTTTGATAATGGAAATCCTGTGAGTTTAAATCTTTTCAATCGCTATTCAGTCACCACGGGAGTGATTTACTTCAAATTTATGATGTAATTCTTAGTGATCAGTAGCTCCGTACTTTTATCAACCGCTGGTTGTTAGAGGCTCAAAGAAAAGCAGAATGAAAATTGAATCTAATTGGATCGTCATTTTAGAATAGAAATTTCTAGGACGTTGTAAAAATGAAAATGACCAATTTATTCCATTGTAAATAAATATATTGTCATACTGTACATTAATTCGAAACTGTTCTCATTTCCTATCAATTGACATTAAATAATAGAAAGGTATTGGAGTTCAATAGATAACTAATCTATTTAATTCAGACTAATATTATTGTTGCAGAAGTTCGTTATTTTTCACCATCTGTGACTGCGATGTAATAAAGGCATTTATAAGATTAAACATTATATGAATATTCATTGCAATACGTGATTACATGAATAATCTTCGTAATGACTGATAATCTATACCAATATAATAGAAGCCCTGTCAGTCAGTCCGTCCGTCACAATATAATGAATTAAATAATGGAAATTATTCCAACCGTGTTAAATATACCTTGAACTGTAAATGTATAATATTATAGGCAAATTATATTTGACTGGTTATTATTTGGGGGAAAATTGAATGGGGATTTTAATTACTTGAACGTCGCTATATTCAGATACTCTCCGTTCTCGGAAAGTGTGTGTTACCAGTAGACCAGCTGATGAATCATTCTGAAGTTTAGAAATTTTCGATTGACCTAAATGTTCCATGTTAACACCCACTAGGGTAAGTTACGAATTATCGGTCAGTACAACATCTTCGGTCATATAAGAAAGAACAATATAAAAATTGTTATTATTACACATTCTATCTAATATTAATAATTTTTATATTGTTTTTTCTTATATGACCGAAGATGTAGTACTGACCGATAATTCGTAACTAAACCAATCCGACTACTCTGCCGTTACTCTAATTGAGATGTTGAATAATTTTACCAATTATTTTTCCTGTAACTTTTTTTTACTTAAAGTAGTTGTTTTGTACGGGGAATGTTTTCGTTAATTCCGCCTCATCAGCAGCCGTCAGTTCATGAATGGTCGGTGATTTTAAAACCCCTCAAAAAGATTCGTAAAGGCCACTCCAAACAATTACCTCAAAGAAAAAGAAGAAGTCTCTTCAAATTAACAAAACAACAGAATGTGTCACTTTTGCTATGGGGAAAAAGTCTGCTTCTTTGTAACAGAATTAATTGAAGTCTAATTGGTTTGTGACAATATGCTTTTATACTCACAGATCCTGAAAATATAATAGATGGAGAGAATTAAACACTAAAGAGTATTGAATCGTTCTACACCAGCGGTATATAGTATTCAGTGGCCGCCGGTAAATTCCACCTCGGAAAGTTCCCCCGCGGAAAGTTCCGCGAGGAAGATTCCACAGTGGAAAATTCCATCGGCGTTAAAAGCCAGATGTGGAAAATTCCACAGTGGAAAATTCCACCATTTTTGAAAAATAAACATTGCTTAATTCGATAGCTTTTTATGACATTTTATGACTGAATCTAAGATGAAATATGATGATAACTTCAATTATACTTACTTTATTTAATTGAAGTTACTCTCATATTTTATCTAAGATTCAGTGAAATAAGGCCCTGAGACTTGTTCTCTTGCACCTAGGTGATTTATAATTATAAATGACCGAATCTGTCTTATTTATCAGTTTCAGCTTTTAGCGTTGCAGATTTAAATTGAAATACATATTGTACAATTAAAAGTTTGGGTGATGGATAAATGGGTGCTAGTTCGGCATGCGATCTGGGAGGTTGATGTGATCCGATAATGCATTATTTCTATTTTAATATAGTAATTTTTATGTTTATGTATCTGTGGTACAAAACAAACAATATAGACGATATATATTATCTTGTCTGTTATTGTCACAATGCATTCAAAGTAAAAAAATTAAAAATTATTAGAGCTACATATTTATATATATATATATAATTAATTGCCTATTTTACGTTATATTCATATAGGTTTAGTAGGAAGTAGTTAATATGTAAATTACAACTCATAAGTGATTATATAAATGGATATTTTTTAAAATGTTTTCCATATACAGTGACACGCAAAAGTATTCAATACATTCGCTAATTTCAAATATCTCAAAATCTAGTTAACATTCAATGTTGAAATTAACATGGATTAATCATATGAATGCATAAAACAACATCTGTGAAGGATATTGAAAAGAAACGCGTATTTTATTTTTTATTAAACAAAGGGACAAAATAGCTATCGCAAAAGTATTCAATACATTCGCTAATTTCAAATATCTCAAAATCTAGTTAACATTCAATGTTGAAATTAACATGGATTAATCATATGAATGCATAAAACAACATCTGTGAAGGATATTGAAAAGAAACGCGTATTTTATTTTTTATTAAACAAAGGGACAAAATAGCTATCGCAAAAGTATTCAATACATGCATTTAATATTTAGTTGCAAAGCCCTTGCTCTTCTTTACAGCAGCAAGCCTTTTAGCATAGTGTCTTGTAAACTTTTTGCATGTTTCAGGAGTTATTCTAGTCCATTCCTCGTGGCAGAAAGTTTCTAATTCTTTAAGATTTTGAGGATTCCTTTTGTGGACGTTGATCTTTAGAATTCTCCACAAATTCTCAATGGGGTTCAGGTCCGGTGATTGGCTGGGCCACTTCAGAACATCAATGTTGTTATCTTCGAACCACTTCTTCGTTAGCTTTGCTGTATGCTTAGGGTCATTGTCTTGCTGGAAGACCCAACCATTCTCAAACTGGAATGAATCAACCGACTTCAGCAGATTTTCATTCAAAATGTCTCTATACATGACAGCATTCATCTTTCCTCTTATGATCTTTAGTTCTCCTGTTCCCACTGAAGAGAAGCATCCCCAAATCATAATACTACCCCCTCCAAATTTCACTGTTGGGATAGTGTTTTTGGAAGCATGGGCTTCACCACGTTTCCTCCAAACATGACCGTCAGAGTTGTGTCCAAAAAGCTCTATTTTGGTCTCATCTGACCACACAACTGAATTCCAGTATTCATCCGGCTTCAATAAATATTCATCGGCGAATTTTAATCTGCTTAAAACATGTTTCTTGTTGAGCAGAGGAGTTTTCCTAGGTGTTCTTGAATGAATATCAGCTCGATGAATGGTTCGGCTGATAGTGTCCTTGCTAACTATTACACCGCTTCTCTGCAGATCTTCTTGAATCTCAGAACGAGTCACAAATGGGTTTCGTTTCACTTTCCTAATAACTAACCGTTCAGTTGCACCAGTGATCTTCCTTGGACAGCCACTCCTAGGTACATTAAGAACAGAATTGCTAGCTTTCCACTTTCTGATGATGCATCCTACGGTGTTCACATTCACTTTTAAAGTCTGTGATATTTTCCTATATCCATTTCCTTCTTTATGGAGCTCCACGACACGTTTTCGAAGGTCATTAGATAGTTCTTTAGCTTTAGCCATCACTAATGTATCTCAGTAACAGGAAACAGTGCTCTCAAATGATAGACGTGGTATCACCGGCATAAATGACTAGATAATGACACACGCAGGCTTGTGATTGGCTGGAAAATCGTCATATTAATATGGAATGTACTCAAATTTTTCATGTTGAAATGCTCTTTATGAAAAAATGGTGAGAAATATGAAATAAAAATGTTTTTTAATGCATGTATTGAATACTTTTGCGATAGCTATTTTGTCCCTTTGTTTAATAAAAAATAAAATACGCGTTTCTTTTCAATATCCTTCACAGATGTTGTTTTATGCCTTCATATGATTAATCCATGTTAATTTCAACATCGAATGTTAACTAGATTTTGAGATATTTGAAATTAGCGAATGTATTGAATACTTTTGCGTGTCACTGTATATATATTTTCAAGGAAATTAAATATTATATTATGTAAGCACCCTTTTTTCATATGGAAATAAAATTTTATTATATTTTGTATATCTCTATCCTTTATATTTGGTAATAAATAAATCCCAGCCAGATCGCATACCGAATTAGCACCGATAAATGTACTAAAAAAACTTTTATATTAAAAATAATATCTTTAATTTGAGTTTCAACACATACATGTCTATAATTTAAAGGAGTATCAACCGTGATCTTCATTGTAGACCAGTGTGACAGCGAATGAACTTTATTTATTGAATTTAAACAATTTAAACTTTATTAAAAAAATTATCAATTCATATTTACGCTTTAATCAATTGTTTGATCTGTCTCTTATTCCATTTGTTCGCCTTAGCTTATCCCTCAGACCTTCATATAGCATAACCTATTCTTATAATTTCTTAATTTTCAAACTAATGAAATGCTGTTCCGTTACCATAAAAACACAATTTTTCTCTTAAATAAGTTTTATTCAATATCATACTTTCTGTAAATGTAATCTAACATTATGCGGTAGAAATTTTAATGGTGGAATTTTCCACGGGGGAATTTATCTAGAATCATAGTATTCGGTAACATTTCATTTCGTCTATGATATAGTTAAGATTTATGATTTTGAAAGCATATTGTCACAACCCTAGATATAACACTATGATATAAAGAGCCAGAAAAAAACTATATATATGGTGAAGCCAGGCCATAGAAGATTTTGAAATATCTAATATTCTATGGCCCCACCATAATTTCTTCTGTTGGCTGTTTTTTTGGGTTTGACTGGCCTAAGAAATTTAGGTAGAATTAACCAGGTCACTCTTTAGTTGATTTTTAAATTCTTTCATTCAATCTTATACAGCTATAGTTAATTCATTTTGTAGGTATATTTACCTATTTACTTAATATGATGTGCCTAACTGCATGGGGTAAGTTTCGATTTATCATACAGTTCCCCATTTTAAAGCATTTTTTTAAACTATATTATTACATCTATTATATACTTTTCTTACCTGATCAAAAACGAGGAACCGTCCTATAACTCACAATTCACCATAACACTATAAGGCAATGTAAACACCCCTACTGATATCACAGCTCTTTTCACTCTACCAATCCATTTCTCCTGAGAAAGAGTTTGCAGAGATACAGTACCTTCATCGCTTGAATACTAATATACAACTGGAATGTACTATCAAATCTATTTGACCAAGTAAAGATAATGGACCAATACAAGGTCCGTTATCTCTATTTGGTCAAATTCTGGTCCGTTATCTTTAGTAGTATAAATTCTTAATATTTAAGCAATAATTTGAATTAGAATAATATTTCGGAATCATAGATACCATATGAAGAGATTTGAACAGAATTTTTATTGATTTCTGAATTACTTGTGTTCTTCACAACCAACTGGTGCAAGGTTCATAGACTATAACAGGTTAAACGAATAGAAATAGTACGAAATGTTACTAAGAGCTGAGTCTACAAATTCTTTATATGAAAACCTATTCTTTAGATTAAAACCTATGAAACCTATGTTACAAATAATTGACATTTTACATTGTTTATTTCTTATTTTATTATTGCAATATTATGTTTGTTCTTATTTTAGGCTTTTAGCTACAGTAATTAAAGCGGATGAAAATGTTGACCAGTGCCCATTAATCAACGGACAACGACGTGAATAGTAATTAGCTTTTTGTTATTTTACCAGTGGTAATAACCATTTCTTTGAAATATTTTTTATACCATTCGATAGATTATTAAATTCTGAAGGATTCTATTCTGACTCACGCCCGAGTTTAATCTATCGTTTAAAAGATATTCAAGAAGAAAGACAGAAATTGTTCCTTCCATTGCTAATTGTCGTAGTGAATAGCAGTTAGTTTTTGTTGGTTTTGCAGTGATAATAACCATTTCATTAAAATATTTTTTATACCATTCGATAGATTATTAAATTCTAAAGAATTCTATCCTGACTCACGCGCAAGTTTAATCTACCGTTTAAGAGATATTCAAGAAGAAAGACAGAAAATGTTGTTTTCTCAATGGCAATTTTTTCCTTATTTGTTTAACCTGTTATAGTCTATGAACCTTGAACTGGTGAGCCAGTGGCTAACATTTAAACTCATCTTGGGAGGACGCTTTGGGTGCAACAAATTTTTTGCAACCAGAGGCTCGGCTCGCGCAACCCAGGCCAAATATCTGGAAGTGATAGATCAGCACGAGCCGAGCCACGAGTCTGATTGCGCAGCTCGGCTCGAAGGCCCCACACACTACACAAACTGGCTCAGGGCTCTGTTTGTTTGCTAAGGCTCAGCTCGTGGATTGTGTAGTGTGTGGGGGCCTAAGGTACGAGCTGTGACACACACCTCTCCTATTGCGTCACTCTGGGCACTGAAGAAATATTGGTTGCAAGCTCCATTTTAGACCGTCCTGGTATCACTGAACAGCTCGCTGTCTCTAGTATAACATGAAAACTCTCTGTTCAAAGCCTAAAAATGTATCGATCATATTACTACGAAGACTTCAGTCGACACATACAATCATAATGTATAATCATTAATATTATCATTTATAAATACGGAAGGAAATATTTATTAAAAATAATGGAAACTATGCTGTTTTTCATGAATTCTTCCAATTAGCTTTTTTTGTCTGTTATCTTTACTAGATCATTTCTTGTCCGTTTTCTTTACCAGATCATTTCTTGTCCGTTATCTTTACCAGATCATTTCTTGTCCGTTTTCTTTACTAGATCATTTCTTGTCCGTTATCTTTACCAGATCATTTCTTGTCCGTTTTCTTTACCAGATCATTTCTTGTCCGTTATCTTTACCAGATTCATTTTTTGTCCGTTTTCTTTACTAGATCATTTTTTGTCCGTTTTCTTTACCAGATCATTTTTTGTCCGTTTTCTTTACTAGATCATTTTTTGTCCGTTTTCTTTACCAGATCATTTTTTGTCCGTTTTCTTTTCCAGATCATTTCTTGTCCGTTATCTTTACTAGATCATTTTTTGTCCGTTTTCTTTTCCAGATCATTTCTTGTCCGTTATCTTTACCAGATCATTTTTTGTCCGTTTTCTTTTCCAGATCATTTCTTGTCCGTTATCTTTACCAGATCATTTTTTGTCCGTTTTCTTTTCCAGATTCATTTTTTGTCCGTTTTCTTTACTAGATCATTTTTTGTCCGTTTTCTTTACCAGATCATTTTTTGTCCGTTTTCTTTACTAGATCATTTTTTGTCCGTTTTCTTTACCAGATCATTTTTTGTCCGTTTTCTTTTCCAGATCATTTCTTGTCCGTTATCTTTACTAGATCATTTCTTGTCCGTTATCTTTACTAGATCATTTCTTGTCCGTTATCTTTACCAGATTCATTTTTTGTCCGTTTTCTTTACTAGATCATTTTTTGTTCATTTTCTTTTCCAGATCATTTCTTGTCCGTTATCTTTACCAGATCATTTCTTGTCCGTTATCTTTATTAGTTCCAATCTATTTGGCAATTAATCTATATATAAATATTCGTAATTTGGATTGTATATGGTCATTTTCCTCTTCCATCTGCGATTGGAAGAGGATTGTGTCTCTTTCCGTTACATCCCTTGGTAAATGACTGCATTCACGGAGTAGCTTTTTTGCATCCATGAGCTTGTCACCAACTGGTGGTATGTGACTTTGTTCACGGAGCCACTTTTCTTTCTGAGTGCTTCTTCCAATCCCTTGTACTTAATTTCCTTTTGATGTCAGCGATATGGCCTTTGGTTCCGAAACAGACGTTTAACTCCTACTAAATTTAATTAATTTCTAAATTCTTAAAAAGAAGATATGAAAAGGATAGAAATGATCGAAGATATAGAACTGACTGGTAATTGGTACCTTGCCCTATCTCATTTCAATCACTTCCCATGGTCAGTTTATTACCTTCGCAGGTTGCGGAACGTTATGTTTTTGGTGGCATTTATTCATTTGTAATATTGTTATTCGCATAACTGAAAAAGTATTCAACCAAATTGTCTGAAGTTTAGTGGGACGATTGGTCAATGTCCAGGAACCATTTTATCAGATTTTGGGAACCTTAAATTTCAAGATAATGGTCATTTATAAGCGGTGATGAAAGAATGCGCTCTGTGAGTGCCCCTCATCTAGTTTTTTCATGTTTTCTTTGCCAGAGTACGTCATAATAGACTGTCATAACATGAATGGTTTTCTCTTTTTCAGTTCTTATTAGTGAGACAAGTGACCGGTAATTGCTCCTCAAAAACTCCATTCCAGAACTTCTACAGCCATTAAAGAAAACTTTCTGGCTAATTATTTGCTTCAAAGATTTCGTAATCATCTTAACATGAGAAAAAGATTATTTGATTCTGATTAATCAGTCTAGACCAGTGGTTCTCAAAGTATTTTTCTCGCACATCCCTTGCTTTTCTCATGCACCCCCTGAGCATTGTATTGCATTGAAATAAATTGAAAAGATACAATTAGAATATATTTGGTTACTATGATTTTAGAATTTCAATAGAAAAGGAAAATGAATGTTTTTAATATACCTCATGTATATTATGTATGAAAATAACAACAAGAAATAAACATATAAGTAACATTTAAAACAGCCATACCAGGCACCCACCCCCTATAAACAATCCAGGCCCCTAAGGGGTACCGGACAGCCCACTTTAAGAACCACTGGTCTATGGGGTAAGTTTCTAGTTATTGAACAGTTCTCCAATTTTGATCATATGAGAAAAAAGTATATAATAGTAGTATAGATAACTACTAGTAGTTATATACTTTTTTCTTATAAGATCGAAAATGTGGAACCGTCCGATAACTTATAACTTACCCTACTACCATTAAAATGTAATGGTATTCAATTTCCTTTTCAATTTGTATCACGTCATTCGCGTCACTGTAAGTAATTTGTAACTCATAATGCTGTAACCATTCCTGTCAAACTGTGACATAAAAATGACATTTTGATTACCTTCATTATTAAACTGATTACATTTTGACATGGTGATTTTATTACGGGTACTATGTTCAATAGGTTGAAATCCGATTTATCGAACGGTACAATTTTTACGAACATATAAGAAAAAATATATTAGAATTATTCAAGTTTTATTAAAATTCCTACCTACAGGTATCATGGATATAATTGAAGTAATACATTTTGTCCTTGGGAACCGCAATTTCAAAATAAAATGTAAAACAAGATAAATAATAAAAAAGGCCATTTCTTTTCTTTCAAGCTTTCGATTTTAACCTAAAAGATACACAATTTATATACTCTAATCTCCTATCTAGGATACAGACTATTTATAAATAAAACTTAATTCTATCTTTAATTACAATATAAATAAATACATAACGAAATGAAAATAAATTAAAATCACAAAAATAAATCATTTGTAATTTATTTTCATTTCGTTATGTATTTATTTATATTGTAATTAAAGATAGAATTAAGTTATATTTATAAATAGTCTGTATCCTAGATAGGAGATTAGAGTATATAAATTGTGTATCTTTTAGGTTAAAATTAGGTTTCCTGAGGATGATTTTTGAATAAATCGAAATCTTGAAAAGAAATGGTCTTTTTTATTATTTCTCTTGTTTTCCATTTTATCATGGATATGAATTAAATGAAAAATTTCTTGCTATGAAAAGAATGCACTGTTGAAATTCCATGGAAATTAATACCCTATCATTTCTGATTGTAACTCCTAAGGCCAAATTCTAATATTTTTCGGGGCATTGGAATCTGTAGAAAAAGTCATCAATATTAAATCTGTTTCCAATTTGAACTGTCGGATTTAAAGGCTTAGAGGTCCATGAAGGTCTATACTCTATAGTCTATAGTCTATGGCCCCACCATAACTTTCTCTCTTTAAACTTCCTTAATCTTCTATGGCCCCACCATGACTTTCTCTCTCGAATATAATAGAATACACCCTTAATTTTCTTTCTGACATCATCTATACTGCTCTCTATATTTAAACATACAAACATTATTCATCTAATATCAATTCTGGTTGAAATTAATCTTGTTATTTACCAATGGTGTCACCAAACCTTTCTCCTGTTGCTAAAAGTACTAATTGATGACCACCGCCATCGCCAATATCTGTTGTAGTCACACAAACATCTGATGCTGTGCAAAATAGAGGAATGGGAACATAGTGATGTGTATACATAGGTAAAAAGGAAAATGTGAAGTGGAAAATATGGATTTTTTTTTATGGATTTGAGAAAAATTCCAAAATAACCTGGAAAAGAATATTTCGGAAAAGTGTGAAAATAAAATTTCTGAAAGGAATTAAAATGGGAATTTCTGAAAGAAATAAAAAAAAATTCGGAAAGAAAAAAGAACGAAAATTTTGGAAAGAATTAAAAAGAAAATCTTGGAAAGAATTAAAAAGAAAATCTCGGAAAGAATTAAAAAGAAAATTTCGGAAAAAATTAAAAAGAAAATTTCGGAAAGAAATAAAATGAAAATTTCGGAAATAAATAAAATGGAAATTTCGGAAAGAATAAAAAGAAAATTTCGGAAAGAATTATAAAGAAAATTCGGAAAAAATTAAGAAGAAGAAAATTTCGGAAAGAATTAAAAAAAGAAAATTTCGGAAAGAATTAAAAAGAAAATTTCAGAAAGAATTAAAAAGAAAATTTCGGAAAGAATTAAAAAGAAAATTTCGGAAATAAATAAATGGAAATTTCGGAAAGAATAAAAAGAAAATTTCGGAAAGAATTAAAAATAAAATTTCGAAAAGAATTGAAAATAAAATTTCGAAAAGAATTAAAAATAAAATTTCGAAAAGAATTGAAAATAAAATTTCGATAAAGAATTAAAAATAAAATTTCGAAAAGAATTAAAAATAAAATTTCGAAAAGAATTGAAAATAAAATTTCGATAAAGAATTAAAAATAAAATTTCGATAAAGAATTAAAAATAAAATTTCGAAAAGAATTGAAAATAAAATTTTGAAAAGAATTAAAAATAAAATTTCGATAAAGAATTAAAAATAAAATTTCGATAAAGAATTAAAATGGAAAGTTCGGAAAGAATTAAAATTAAAATTTCGGAAATATATAAATGGAAATTTCGGATAGGAATTAAAAAGAAAATTTTGGAAAGAGATTGAAGAGAGTTTTTAATGAAAGTTTATTGTAATCGATCTTGATCTACGCGTCTCGACAATTTACTTTAAAATATGCGTTATATTTAAATTAGTCCCATTTCAGACAATTAATTAATTCTATTGGTGAATTCTGTGCTATATATTATTCCACAAATTGGGTCTATAATCGCCTTTGTATAAGCTTCACCTAACTGTTAATTAAATTGAACTAACTGCATAAGCAATATAGACCAGAGAATGTATATGCTTAGAGAATATATTAGGGATAATCTGTGGGAATATTAGTAATAATCTGTGGGAATATTAGTAATAATCTGTGGGAATATTAGTAATAATCTGTGGGAATATTAGTAATAATCTGTGGGAATATTAGTAATAATCTGTGGGAATATTAGTAATAGTCTGTGGGAATATTAGTAATAATCTGTGGGAATATTAGTAATAATCTGTGGGAATATTAGTAATAATCTGTGGGAATATTAGTAATAATCTGTGGGAATATTTAGTAATAATCTGTGGGAATATTAGTAATAATCTGTGGGAATATTAGTAATAATCTGTGGGAATATTAGTAATAATCTGTGGGAATATTAGTAATAATCTGTGGGAATATTAGTAATAATCTGTGGGAATATTAGTAATAATCTGTGGGAATATTAGTAATAATCTGTGGGAATATTAGTAATAATCTGTGGGAATATTAGTAATAATCTGTGGAAATATTAGTAATAATCTGTGGAAATATTAGTAATAATCTGTGAGAATATTAGTAATAATCTGTGGGAATATTAGTAATAATCTGTGGGAATATTAGTAATAATCTGTGGAAATATTAGTAATAATCTGTGAGAATATTAGTAATAATCATAAGATGTGGTATTAGGAAAATTTATGGAATATTAGGGATAATTTGTGAATCTTATTCTATTTCAGGATTTTCCCAACCTGGGAGCATATGTACTCTGGAAGAACATGTCCCCTGGGAACACATGTACCCCTGGGAGCACATTTGCCCCTGGAAGCACATGTACCCCTGGAAGCACATGTACCCCTGGAAGCACATGTACCCCTAGAAGCACATGTACCCCTGGGAGCACATGTACCCCATGGGAGCACATGTACCCCTGAGAGCACATGTACCCCTGGGAGCACATGTACCCCTGGGAGCACATGTACCCCTGGGAGCACATGTACCCCTGGGAGCACATGTACCCCTGGGAGCACATGTACCCCTTGGGAGCACATGTACCACTGGGAGCACATTTGCCCCTTTCAGGTGTTATATTTGAGGTTTCAGTAAAAGAAAATAAAAAATAAGTTTAGTATCCAAATTAATTCAAAGTAACATTCATATCACTATAAATTTATAAAAATTAGTTATCTATTGAATTTAAAAGTACTAATTTGTGCATTACGAAGCATCTGATGGTTGCCATGGTGAAATATTTGAAAAAGAGTCGACCTAACGAATATTACACAGGGTTTAGCTTGGTACAGACATGCATCGTGCCTCATTATTTTGGAGGCGTAAATGAAATGTACCGTAATAATTCATGAAACAATATTAAAAATTGAATGGAAATTTTTTATTTTACTTTTCTTATTCATTTTAAATATTTTAGGGGTACATAAGTTATGTAACAGAACGAAAAAGGGTTAGGTACGTACATGGTATAAGAATTTGTCGATTTTATTAAATATTCTATTTGTAAAATATTTATCATATATCAAATATTACTGTGAAATCATTCTATTATTGTTATATAAACTTATTATTTTTAATAGTTTAAGTTATTTTTAATTTTAACAAAAATAATTGATCATTCGCATAAACTTGAATAAGTTAATTAAATTATTAGGAATATTCTCCATAGACTTAAATAAGTAAATAAAATATTAAGAATATTCTCCATAGACTTAAATAAGTAAATAAAATATTAAGAATATTCTCCATAGACTTAAATAAGTAAATAAAATATTAGGAATATTCTCCGTAGACTTAAATAAGTAAATCAAATATTAGGAATATTCTCCGTAGACTTAAATAAGAAAATCAATATTAGGAATATTCTCCGTAGACTTAAATAAGTAAATCAAATATTAGGAATATTCTCCGTAGACTTAAATAAGTAAATCAAATATTAGGAATATTCTCCGTAGACTTAAATAAGTAAATCAAATATTAGGAATATTCTCCATAGACTTAAATAAGTAAATCAAATATTAGGAATATTCTCCATAGACTTAAATAAGTGAATCAAATATTAGGAATATTCTCCGTAGACTTAAATAAGTAAATCAAATATTAGGAATATTCTCCGTAGACTTAAATAAGTAAATCAAATATTAGGAATATTCTCCGTAGACTTAAATAAGTAAATCAAATATTAGGAATATTCTCCGTAGACTTAAATAAGTAAATCAAATATTAGGAATATTCTCCGTAGACTTAAATAAGTAAATCAAATATTAGGAATATTCTCCGTAGACTTAAATAAGTAAATCAAATATTAGGAATATTCTCCGTAGACTTAAATAAGTAAATCAAATATTAGGAATATTCTCTTTAGAACTTAGATGAGTAAAAGATGAAAAAAAATTTATTTAGGGTCATTTTATCGCAATTTAAAAAGGCCAATAATATGCCAATTTTTTACCTGTAATTTTCCCGGAACTTTAAATTATTTTCACAGGCTTCCTTATTTTTCACTAAATTGGGTATTTCTTATAACTGAATTAAAATGAATAATTGTTATCGAAATGTATTTTCTGGAACTGCATAAAATGCCATAATTTAACACAATCGAATGAATATAGAAAATTAATATAAAAGTATTTCATCTTCACTCATTTTAGCCAATTAATTTTGACAACATTTTGTTTGTTTTTGGTACATGAGATTAAATTGTTTTTTGCAAAAATGGTTATAATTGTAAATTCTGGTGTACATTCAACTAATTAAGGTAAGTTCCGATTTATCGGATGGTTTCACATTTTCGGACATAACTGAAAAAAAATCTAAATGATTTAAGTCTATGGAGAATACTCCTAATATATTCATTATTTTAATTGGTATCCATGATACCTACAGTCCTATAGGTATCATGGATACCAATTAAAATGTATTAAAAATTCTAGTCTGATTGGAAATGTGTACCCGTACGATAATTCAGAACTTACCCTATAGTGTACTAAATATTTGTATAATATAGTTTAAGCGTGTGGAACTGTGAAGTTACTTTAAGAAAAAACATTTTGACATCGCCTAAAAATATCAACTACAATAAATTAATATATTCTTTCCCATATTTCCGCTGCACTAACAAATTTAATATAGTGTTAGCTCGTAAATTGCCATTATGTCTTGCAGTAGAGTAGTACGTTAGTTTGGTGCAAAGTGAAGTAGCGTTCTCACACTGGCGTCTTTATATTCATTTACCAAGTAACTATATTGTAAATAAAACTATGGGGAAAAACTGAGGAAACTATGGGGAAAACTAGAGAAACTGTGGGAAAAGTAAACTATTAAGACTACACTGGGAAAAACTATGGGGATAAATATAGTGTAAAGAAAATTAAGGGAAAACTATATTGTAAATATAACTATTGCAAAAACTATGGGGAGAAATATAGTGTAAAGAAAATTAAGGGAAAAATATATTGTAAATAAAACTATTGAAAAACTATGGGGAGAAATATAGTGTAAAGAAAATTAAGGGAATAACATGTTCTCACTCACGGGTTAAATATTTATTATCTTCCAAATTTAACCTGATTATTTCTCACTGTTTCCATGTTTTATACAAGATATTATTTAATATATCAGGTCTGCTTTTTCTCTCCAAGTGAAGCTATAATGGACATCTCACTGATTTTATTATCTAAAATTGCATAAGTTTCAAAATGCTGCACCACATGTTTTTCTATTAGCAATGATGTTTAACTCCTTACACTAAAGTTTAACAGATTTTATATACGAAGGCATTCGTAATTAAAAAAATTTTAATCTAAAAATAGGACTGGAAATTTGGGATATAATTAATGAACTAAAACATAAATTTCAAGGCTGTAGGGTAAGTTCTGAGTTATCGGACAGTTTCATATTTTCGATCTTATAAAAAGAATTATATTATAATTTACCTCGTTAATTTAAATGTTATCAAATTATCTGATACCAATTAAAATAGAGAGTTAAATTCTAATTATTATACAGTTTTTTCATATGATCGAAGATGTGTAACTGTCCGATAATTGATAACTTACCCTAAATAGTTTCTCACGTTCGAGAAAATGTTTTTTCGTAAGTGCCGAAGGTGATTATTGCGAACAATTCTTGCGGCGGAAAAAAGAAAGAAAGAAGGAAGTTCAGACCGGAAAGTTTGTCGCGATATTTTCCCTAAAAAATTCCATAGTGGACAGATTAGGTTTTGATTTCAATTGTCTGATGGAAGTGATTCGAACAGTTCTGAAAATAATCGAGTCTTATATATAATATAATGTCTACAATATCCCATTTTGTGAATTGAATTTCAATGATTCGAAACAGATATATTTTATATTTATTTTCCTATTTCATTTTAATTTCTATATAGTATTTATTTATTTATATTATTTGATAAAGAACGTAGTCTATTTTTAATATGAATAATTTTATCAAAGTTACTCTTTGAGAAAATAAAGAAATAATAATTAATCATGATTACTAATTCACTCGTATCTATGTTTCCAGTAATTTTTATGCAGTAAAATTTCTTTATTTTTCCAATTAAGTCCTAGAAACGAAAAATAAATGTTTAATGTATATTAATTTATTCGTTTCATCGTTTAATAATTAACTTATGCTGTAAACATAAATACATATTGTATTAGATTTTATGTCAGATTTTCTATTAAATGCTGCATTGGATATATAATTATATATTGTATTAGTTATTGCATTATATATTGCATTAGTTATTTCTCTCTAATAGCATTAATTGCCCGAAGGCTTATTCCTGAACTACAAGTTAAAGTAGCAAATAATTATTATTCAAATAACATGAGGTATAATTTTAATTAATGTTAATAGCATATTTCAACATTATTGCTTCTATAGAGTTTATAAAGATACTGCCTGATTTGGCATTGATGCTTTGTGGCTAAAAACGTTTCAATACCGTTATAAACGTTCTGATTAAAACGTTTTTGGTTAGGATTCTCATTGAAATAAAAAATAAAAACGTGCCGTCCACTTTTTTAAATTTCTACCATTAGATTTTATATATTTATAGTCAAATTATAAATGTATTCAAATATTGAACGGTCTGTTATTAAATTAACTGTCTTTGAGAAATGTTTTTAATTAAAATGTTAATTATTTCACAAGGTAAAAAATTACCTTGTGACTATTCAAAGTTTAGTTAGGGAATTGGAAAAATAAATAATTTTTTAATAATAAATAATAATATCGATGACCCATACCTTTATTTGGGGAATATGAAGGAAGACAAAAAAAAAAAATTATAAATGTTTTACCGAATCTACCAAAAAAATATGACTCTAAATATCAAACTACGTAGGGTAAGTTCTTAATTATCGGTCAGTTCCACATTTTCGGTCATATAAGAAAAAACGATATTATAATAATTATTTCACTAGGATAGGTTGAGTAAAACCACCAACCTGTAATTTATATTTTAGTTGGTATCCATGATACCTGCAGGCATTATGGATACCAGCTAAAATAAAAATTTCCGGGTTGGTTGTTTTAACTCAACCTATCCTAGTGAAATAATTATTCATATATCGTTTTTCTTATATGACCGAAAATGTGGAACTGACCGATAATTAAGAACTTACCCTACCATTACTTAATTAAATTAACTTAAAAGTTAATTTGACGTTAGGGAAACTCCACGTCTGACAAAGGTTCAGGCGAAGCAGATTCTATGCAACAGTGAATGAAATAATGTGTAGCTTAAATGCTCCACCAAGTGAAGTAACATATCACTCTTTTATTTGTCACAAATAATCCTTGAATTTATAATGGCATAGACAATTGTTTCCAGAGTCATCTCTAATTAACTTTTAGGAAGATGGTGAAAATTTAAAAAAGGAAAATTCATCTCTGAGCAGAACTTCGAAGCTCTACTGGTAAAGTTAAATCTATACTATAATAAGAGCCGCGTCCGTCTGTCCGTCCGTCCGTGTGTCACACTTTTATTAAGAAATACATGTTAAAAGAAAAAACAAATCATTTGTGGCAGTATCGACTGCGGGCTACAATAATATTGACATTAATTATTTAAAAAAAAATATATATATTTTGGCTTTTGAAAGATTTTTTGTTGCTGAATCAGAATATGTGCATCTATAATACATACCGCATTCGAATATAATTTGAATTCAACAAAATGCAGTAAACACAATCGTCACAGAATTGGTTCCTAGATTTAGCCTCTCTTTTTATAATTCTTTAAATCATGATTAATAGTTTACATCTCCCTAAATATTAAATTCTCCATCTTTGAAATGTGTTACTTCTTGCTATTCAAGCCTATCCACTCTAAAAAGAATGACGAAACTGTATCTCTTAAAATGTACTTTGAAAAACTCACTAACTCTTACTCCCATCATTTTTCCGTACCTCCATGTAAACTAACAAATGTTTACCGTTGCCAATATCTTTATCAGCAGGAGTCTTTGACAGGTAACAGTGATAGTGTTTGCCCCTCGGCACTAGCTATTGTTTCACCCCTTCTAAAAAACCTCTAACTTCCAAAAGACTCTTCTCCCAACCCAATAAAGGCCTGACACAAGTAATACCTCCTATTGACTGAAAACCAATTTCTTGATAAAAGGAGAAAATTCACAGATATTGAAATTAGTTATTGTTTTGCTCTTTCTTTTCGTACTGTTTCCGTGAAGTGTGACTCTGTCGATAGAGTCCATTTCCCCTCACAAAGTAAAAGGACAGCCTTTCTTCATTACTCCCAAAGGGGAGAAAAAGGGATGGGAAAAAGTGACCTCTCCACAGTCAATTTGTGGCTCATTTTTCTTTTATTTCGATGAGACCCATTGTGGCTATTGGCTTGTTATGTAGTTGTATCACTAGCACTATTGTGGCTATTGGCTTGTTATGTAGTTGTATCACTAGCACTATTGTGGCTATTGCTTGTTATGTAGTTGTATCACTAGCACTATTGTGGCTATTGCTTGTTATGTAGTTGTATCACTAGCACTATTGTGGCTATTGCTTGTTATGTAGTTGTATCACTAGCACTATTGTGGCTATTGCTTGTTATGCAGTTGTATCACTAGCACTATTGTGGCTATTGCTTGTTATGTAGTTGTATCACTAGCACTATTGTGGCTATTGCTTGTTATGCAGTTGTATCACTAGCACTATTGTGGCTATTGCTTGTTATGTAGTTGTATCACTAGCACTATTGTGGCTATTGCTTGTTATGCAGTTGTATCACTAGCACTATTGTGGCTATTGCTTGTTATGTAGTTGTATCACTAGCACTATTGTGGCTATTGCTTGTTATGTAGTTGTATCACTAGCACAACCATGGCTATTGCTTGTTATGTAGTTGTATCACTAGCACAACCATGGCTATTGGCTTGTTATGTAGTTGTATCACTAGCACAACCATGGCTATTGGCTTGTTATGTAGTTGTATCACTAGCACAACCATGGCTATTGGCTTGTTATGTAGTTGTATCACTAGCACAACCATGGCTATTGGCTTGTTATGTAGTTTATTAATAACTAAATGTGCAAATTTTATTAAAATATTTCACTTTTGCTTATTATTATGTTTTAATGAATTTTATTGAACTGTGTTTGTTTAACTTTCAAATGTAGATTGTTTTATCCTTAAAGATTTTATTAAAAACAATATGAGAAAAATATCAAGGGTTAAAAAAGCACATAGTTTATATGCAGGGAATAAATACGTTTTTGAAGTGCTATAATTCAATTTTCAAATCCTCAACTTATTTACCTGACTTTAGAGAAGTTCATGAACTGCATTTCATGAAAGTTGCTTCAACGACTAAAAATTATTCATTTCCTATTTGAAAGTTTGTGTTATGTGAATTTATTACAAGTTGATTTAATTTAAATTTTTATGTGTTTGGAATGGATAGATTTATTCTACAGCTCTATTCCAAGGGTTTGATTGTTGTTGTGTATTATTTCACCTGTAACTTCATCAGTACCCGCTAGGAGCGCAGCCTAAGAACACCCCCTGATTGTTGTTGTTGGGGATTCTGCGAGACTAGTCACTCTTATTCGCTACTCTTTCTAGAGAAAAAAAATTAAAAATAATAATTTTAAATGTCAAAATTTTATAAAATATAATCGTATGGACTTGTAATTTTTTCCGATTTTGTCACTAAAATTGCTGATTCTTCTTCAATAATGAATTGATATGGTTGAAACAAGCTTTAATATGTAGACTGGTGTACTTACTACAATTTCTAGAGAATAGAATTTCGAAAAATTAAATTTTAATGGTCAAAAATTTGAATTTTGTAAGGACTTGGAATCTTTTCTGATGGTAGCACTAAAATTGCTTCTCATTCAATAATGATTCGATTTACTTGAAACAAGCTTTAATTGGTAGCCTGATGTATTTGCTACAAATTCTATAGAGTTAATATTTAAAATTTAATTATTAATACTCTAAATATTGAATTTTATATGGACTTGTTCATTCTTCTTCCTGGATTAGGTACTGATTTTTCGTGCTTGGGAAGAGATTAAGGATTGATTAGGAAGTGTGCAATTCTCTGGTTTGGGTGCAACTTTCTCTGGTTTGGGTGCAATTTTCTCTGGTTTGGGTGCAACTTTCTCTGGTTTGGGTGCAACTTTCTCTGGTTTGGGTGCAACTTTCTTTGGTTTGGGTGCAACTTTCTCTGGTTTGGGTGCAACTTTCTCTGGTTTGGGTGCAACTTTCTCTGGTTTGGGTGGAACTTTCTCTGGTTTGGGTGCAGCTTTCTCTGGTTTGGGTGCAACTTTCTCTGGTTTGGGTGCAACTTTCTCTGGTTTGGGTGCAACTTTCTCTGGTTTGGGTGCAACTTTCTCTGGTTTGGGTGCAACTTTCTCTGGTTTGGGTGCAACTTTCTCTGGTTTGGGTGCAGCTTTCTCTGGTTTGGGTGCAAGTTTCTCATGATTGGGTGCTGTTCTCCGGATTGGGTGCTGTTCTCCGGATTGAATGCTGTTCTCCGGATTGGGTGTTGTTCTCCGGATTGGGTGTTGTTCTCCGGATTGGGTGCTGTTCTCAGGATGGGTGCAAGAGTGTTATTATAGCTCGGATTTGATAATTTACTATTGTAAGTTTGCCGCCAAACCTGAGTTGCCAAATATTCGATTGTTTTTATTATTTTTGAAGACATGTAAATGAATTACCATATTGGAGCATTAATATTTGTTATTTATTGCTGCGACCCGATAGGAGCGCAGACTAAAAACACCCTCCGATTGTTATTGTTTGTGGATTTTGAAAAAATCGTTACTGCTCTTTCCATATTGACCAGATTTGATTGAAACAAACTGTAATTGGTAGTAGCTATGGCTTTTTCGCTTTAAATATAAAAAATTGATAAAAAAATATTTACGTATAGATTTGTAATTTCATTCGATACGGACACTAAAGTTACTTCTCTTTCTATAAATCTATTTGCTCGAAAATAGCTGTAGTAGGTAACCCGTGCATTCACTAATATTTTTAGTAAGAATAATTGTCATATAATAGTCAGTGATTAAAGTTCTGTGTGACCTTGTTTTTCACTTGCTGGCACATATTAAAGTTAGTTCTTCATCTTCTATAATGAACTGATTAGATTGAAACAAATTTCTAATGGTAGCTTTACTAGATTTATATGATCACTTCAGAGGGTAGGAAAGTGAATTACGAAATTTTCAATGACTGCGTGATTTTTCTGTCCTCCTGAAAAATTGCCATAGTCGCAGCTCTCCCCGGGGAATATCACCCGGGGTGCTATGTCTTGTTTACTTTATTTTAGATAGTTCTAGATGCTATTACTGGGAATAATTTCATATAAAATATACCAACGTCTACTCTTTTGGAATTTCCAGTTGTTGTATTAGATTTTTTTTTTAAATGCGGTAATTTTATTTATTATATGCCATGAAATAATTCCATATTTATTAACCCATAGCTAGTTACTTATTAATTAGCTAACCAAATAATAAATAATTCAGCTAGACCTATTAAATTTAATCCAACTCTTCAATTACTTTATACTCCAATAGTCTTTTATTCAATCTACATCAAACCCATATACCTGTGAACTAAACCTGCTGTTTTATCCGAGCTGATGAAACAGAATCTACAGCAGCACATAAAAGTGCAAATTGGCAGCAATAAAAAGAGAAGTTGGGCCGACTTCATAATGCTTCTGACATGGAAAGATGTGGCGAAACGTAGAAGATATTCATACTCTGCAGAGGAATAGAAATAGTCTCTATACTGCGAAGATGAATGATTCCAAAGACTCTTTGTAAATAGGGTAGGTAGTCTTGTGTGGTGCAGTATTTTGAATTACTGCAGTAGTACAGTGTTTGATTTGGAAATGTTTTTCAAGGCTCTTGATAAGTTGATAGAAAACAAATGATCGCTTAAAAAAATAATTTCTCAAACCAACAATTGCACGAATGATCAATTGTTCATTCGAGCAACGGTTCATTCGATCAATTGATCAATTTTACATTCGATCAATTACTTTTCGAGCAATTGTTTTTCGAGCAATTGTTTTCGAGCAAGTGTTTTCGAGCAATTTACGAGAAAATAGTTTTATATTTTAAAGACAAGTCATTACTTATGTAATCACCTCATCTGCCATTCATTACATAAATAATATACCATATATATTACTTAAACGGTGCTTGTGTCCCTTTTCGTCACATTCCTTGGTGACTGTATTCACGGAATAGCTTTTCTGCCTCCATGAACATTGTCATCGACTGATGGTAAGTGACTCTCTTCATGGATCCACTTTGCTGCATGACTGCTTCTTCTGTGTCCCTTGTATTTAATTTCCTTTTGCCGTCAGCGATTTCGGCCTTTTGTTCCGAAGCAGACGTTAAACCCCTTCTAAATTGATTAGTTTATTTACTTCAAACTAGAGTCAGAATTCAAAGATTTTTAGTGTATTCCTTTTTTGACAATCTATCCGTCCTGTACTGCATTTTTTTTCTTTTTGTTGATTCATGAAAGTAATTCTTTTTGACTCTTATCTCCAGGATGCGTTTGGATTATCTTTATTTGTGTCCAAAAAACAGCAACTCACATGGAATGTTACGATAAAAACGAAAAGAGATCTTTGTTTTGATGTGAGAAATAGGGACTCTGAAAACATAGTACTATTGTAAACATCAACATATTGTTAAAATAAGTGTTATAGGTAAGTTCTGAGTTATCGGCCGGTTCCATATTTTCGATAATGTAAGATTTTTGTAAATTGGTATCCATGATACCTGAAGGTATCATGGATACCAATTAAAAAAAGTTAAAGTGTCAAAATATTTCTTTTTCTTATATGAACAAAATTGTAGAACAGTCCAATAACTCGCAACTTATCCTATTTTCTCATTTATTTACTTTTTATTTATGAAGTAAAACTACGATTTATCCTAATTCTTTTGTTCATATTCAAATTTTCGATATTTTATGTAGGTATATCAGTTTTGAATCTCCATTCACAATGTATATGAAGTATAATTAACCTCGCTCTAAATAACCGCAGAAAAGATACACCTATGTTATGAATGTCAGTGCATCATTCACAGACTACCAATTCAATATAATGTTCACTTTTATTTATGTTCACAAAAGCCAGGAGAAGACACTGATAGTCATTTTCAGCGACAGGGGGCGCTTTTCAATGTACCTCATTTCCTCCCAAGTAGATATTTATACTGCAAACAAGGCCTCTTTTTCTCAACTGTAGTCTGGTTCTATGTCAGATGTCAGTGGGAAGAGTAACAGGGTCAGCTCTGAGTTATCGAACTGTTCCAAATTTTCGTCCACATCAGGAAAAATATAGTTCAACTCGTTCTTCTAGCCGGTATCCATGGTAGCTGCTGGTATCATGGATACCAATTTAGGTATTCTTAGTGTTAGGTACAATTCGGTCAAAGGAATAAAATTAGATAGGACTTGTTCATTATGTGATGCTATCAATATTTTGGCAAATGTAGTACCAAATTAATGGTAGCTGTTTATTATGATGTGAAAGCTCTATGAACAAAATTAATATTCTTTGAAAATATATTTTTTTCCTGAATATATTCTATGCCAAAGAAGATATATATAATAATTTATTTAATTATTTATGAGCTAGAAAATTTGAAAATAATTTCCTGAATACACGCCCTAGGAAATATAATAAGTTCACTGATGACATCAATTCCAGTACCAGACAAGTTTCCAATTCTCTTTCTGTCAAATTACAAATTCACTGACACTCTGAGAGTGTTAATGGAGCCTCTGGAAGTGAAATAAAAGATTCGCTCCTGTAGGACAATCAATCCTTCTGCAACAAGAAGGATTGTGTTTACTGCAGCCTAACTAAAGGATACTGAGAACCCGTATCCTCATCTAGCCAATTAAAATGAAATAATTGCTAAATTAGTTAGTTTTTATCATCAAAGAGATTTATCTCGATAAGTTAGACAATCAATATAAGCTGGTAACGTCTAGAGACTCTCTAGTTGTCTCTTCACTCAATTTGTCTTGTTCTTTTGCTTGTGGTTAAGGCCAAGAGACTATCTAGGTGGCTCTCCACTCCATTTATCTCGTTATTTTGTTTGTGGTTGAGGCCTAGAGACTCTCTAGGTGGCTCTCCACTCCATTTGTCTCGTTCTTTTTGGTTTGTGGTGACAGAGCCATAGCACCTCTTTGACAGTGTCTCTTATGGTATAATATATCAGTGTTCGACCAAACCTCTAACAACTGTAAAAGTTACAGACGTACTTGCTGTCTGTCTTCTGGTTTAGAAAGGTATAACTATGAATATCCTAACATGAGTATAATTTATTCTATAAAAAGAGAATGTCTGTCCGAAACCTTTGATAATTATAAAGGAAATACCAATAATTTGTGGCCATGGCTACGGGTAACACTAATATTAATAATTAAGACTATCATAGTTTTGATTTTTGAGAGTAAAAAAATATTTTAGTTGAAACACCCCCTATTACATAAGTGATTTCACATTTCTCGTGACATTTCTTGGTTTGTATTCACGGAGTAGCTATAGGTTACTATTCTTAATATTGCATAAAGAATTTTTTTATAAAACTTACATAAAGAATTTGTATAAATTTGTATAAAGAAATATTGGTAAATTCCTAGATAAGTTCGATATCGACCTTAACTAGTGTAGTACCATCGGATTCTTTTGTTTATCCAGCCGAAGAAGAATGTGAACTTTATAATTAAGATTATAAATATTTATAATTAGAAACATAAATAAATGTATATATTCACTTGGTTGTAAACCAAAAGAATTTCTTCCATTGGGTTAAATTTCTTTATTAATAACAGATTTTATGAAAAGAAAGTAGGTATAACATTTTTTAAGAATAAAAAGAGTTTAAAGGCTGCTTCACACATCACCGTGATCCGTCCGGGACGTCACCGGTCAGTGAATTTTTATCACTGAGGAGAGCCGGTACTGTGTGGATGTGTCCGTTGAAATTAATGTAACGATATATTTTTTCACTGACACCGAATCACTGAGAGGAGAGTGACGGAAAAAAATCCGGGATCCCGGTGGATCCCGGTGATGTGTGAAGCAACCTTAAACATAATATTATGATATTGTGTAAATGTTAAATTAATGTCACCATCCTAGTTATGATCGATATCGAACTTAATTAGAAATTTACTGATCTTATTTGCAACCTCTGTCATAATATTTATATACTCTTTTATGTCCATGATATAAATATAATATTATCGTCATTGCTTAATTAATAACTTCATTTAAATCTGAGGGCTTGGACCATGTGGATAGCTAAATTAGAAAAATATTGATAGCGATACCATTGAGAACACGTTATTTTTAACGGGCAAGTACACTAGTGTATTGATAAACGTATTTGCATTTAAATGTAAACCCTTTATATTAATTAAATTCTCAATGGATGAACTCAACTTTTATTTTCATTAGTAACCATGATACCTGCAGGTATCATGGATACTAATACCAATCAACATAACTGTTTATAATTATTATAATATGAATAAAAAAAATTGTTGTCGAAAATATGGCACCCGTCCGAAAATTCTGAACTTAGCTTAAACCGCATTTCTATTCATTATATGACGCCATTTGAAGGTATATATAGAAACATTATTCTGTTTGCCCTGTAATTTACATGGACTATATTTCTGGAGGGGCCCATACACGTTCAAAAAACAACTCGAAATTTTGATGCAAAATTTGACTGTGTGTAGGACTTTTCGATGTCAAAAAATGATTTGAATCAACATTTTGTTATGAAGTTACGCGCCAAAATTTGAATACAAAATTTTGACTCTTTTTTTTTTTAATAAAACACTCTGCAGTAGTGATGACTTAATAACAAACTACTCAATGAACTTATGCTGTATAAGGTAAAGGGTCAATCCCTCACACAGGGTAAAGGGTCAATCCGTCACATTTTGCCAATATATTTTCTCTGCAAGGCTCTCTTCACATCCATTACTCCAAACTGCATCACAAATTTGAGGCAATCGGTCACTTTGCCTTGGTATCG
>CANNZV010002146.1:0-51605 GCA_947561585.1 Caprella mutica | reverse complement strand
TTGAGGCAATCGGTCACTATGCCTTGGTATCGAGAGCCAGTCGATACACTAGATTGCTCAGGGTGTATCTGAGTGTTGCAAGAGATTGATGTATCTGGTTTATACAGGTGGTTGATGTATCTAGTTGATACATGTAATAGATGTATAATTATTACATAGTGTTTTCCTACCTTTTTACCATAGCACAATTGCGGTTCATCATGTTTTTATCAGCATTTATTTATTTACTAGTGAACTTGCCCGTTAAAAATAACGAGTCCTCAATAGTAAATTATTACTCGTTCATGTGCTATTTTTTTTAGCGAATTCAAACAAAATTCTTTCTCCTACATAAACTGATACTCTATTATATAGATAAAATACATATAAAATTGAATAAAAACATTACCTTTCTTTTTCTATGCATATACAGTCTCCAATACACTATCACCTGTATGCTCAATTACCTCACTTATCACCTGTATGTACAATTACCTCACCTATCACCTGTATGTACAATTACCTCACCTATCACCTGTATGTACAATTACCTTACCTATCACCTGTATGCACAATTACCTTACCTATCACCTGTATGTACAATTACCTTACCTATCACCTGTATGTACAATTACCTCACCTATCACCTGTATGTTCAATTACCTCACCTATCACCTGTATGTTCAATTACCTTACCTATCACCTGTATGTACAATAACCTCACCTATCACCTGTATGTACAATTACCTCACCTATCACCTGTATGTACAATTACCTCACCTATCACCTGTATGTACAATTACCTCACCTATCACCTGTATGTACAATTACCTTACCTATCACCTGTATGTACAATTACCTCACCTATCACCTGTATGTTCAATTACCTTACCTATCACCTGTATGTACAATAACCTCACCTATCACCTGTATGTACAATTACCTCACCTATCACCTGTATGTACAATTACCTCACCTATCACCTGTATGTACAATTACCTCACCTATCACCTGTATGTACAATTACCTTACCTATCACCTGTATGTACAATTACCTCACCTATCACCTGTATGTAAAATTACCTCACCTATCACCTGTATGCTCAATTACCTCACCTATCACCTGTATGTACAATTACCTCACCTATCACCTGTATGTACAATTACCTCACCTATCACCTGTATGTACAATTACCTTACCTATCACCTGTATGTACAATTACCTCACCTATCACTCATCATCCCATTACCTTAACTACCTCTCTCACTCTAACTATCTCCCTATTTATATTCCTCTCTGCCATCCAAACAATACACACCCCATTCATATCTCGACTCATTATCCCCTGCCCTCCCTCGGCCTGCCTACCAATCACTCTGATTGACCAAGAAAGTAAGCCTCCAATCATCCCTCTGATTGACCAATCTGCTGCCCTCACCTGCAGAATAACCTCATTGCATCGACTTTCTTATTTCTAGCGGAGTGACTTCTACAAATAGTGAAATTGCATGAGAAACTTTAGTGAAAGTGGAGGGAATTTATTGTATTGTAGCCATTGTTTGTGTGTTCTTTTAGCCATTTTTTGGGTGTTCTTTTAGCCATTGCTTGGGTGTTCTTTTAGTCATTGTTTGTGTGTTCTTTTAGCCATTGTTTGGGTGTTCTTTTAGTCATTGTTTGGGTGTTCTTTTAGCCATTGTTTGTGTGTTCTTTTAGCCATTGTTTGGGTGTTCTTTTAGTCATTGTTTGGGTGTTCTTTTAGTCATTGTTTGTGTGTTCTTTTAGTCATTGTTTGTGTGTTCTTTTAGTCATTGTTTGGGTGTTCTTTTAGTCATTGTTTGTGTGTTCTTTTAGTCATTGTTTGGGTGTTCTTTTAGTCATTGTTTGTGTGTTCTTTTAGTCATTGTTTGTGTGTTCTTTTAGTCATTGTTTGTGTGTTCTTTTAGTCATTGTTTGGGTGTTCTTTTAGTCATTGTTTGTGTGTTCTTTTAGTCATTGTTTGTGTGTTCTTTTAGCCATTGTTTGGGTGTTCTTTTAGCCATTGTTTGGGTGTTCTTTTAGTCATTGTTTGTGTGTTCTTTTAGCCATTGTTTGGGTGTTATTTTAGCCATTGTTTGGGTGTTATTTTAGCCATTGTTTGGGTGTTCTTTTAGCCATTGTTTGGGTGTTCTTTTAGTCATTGTTTGGGTGTTCTTTTAGTCATTGTTTGTGTGTTCTTTTAGTCATTGTTTGTGTGTTCTTTTAGTCATTGTTTGGGTGTTCTTTTAGTCATTGTTTGTGTGTTCTTTTAGTCATTGTTTGTGTGTTCTTTTAGTCATTGTTTGGGTGTTCTTTTAGTCATTGTTTGTGTGTTCTTTTAGTCATTGTTTGTGTGTTCTTTTAGTCATTGTTTGGGTGTTCTTTTAGTCATTGTTTGTGTGTTCTTTTAGTCATTGTTTGGGTGTTATTTTAGTCATTGTTTGTGTGTTCTTTTAGTCATTGTTTGGGTGTTATTTTAGCCATTTTTTAGGTGTTTTTAAATCTTCATTATTGAGAGCTTAGTCCACAGGATATGTTCAGGCTTTTTTATTTTGCATCGCAAGGCTTAAGCCTATTATTGACTGGCCTAAGCCTCTAATGATAACGTACAGTTTGTGTACTGAATAAAGAATACCAACTGTACAAACCTTACCAAGAGAAATTGTTCAAAATAAAAAATATTGGGTATGAATTTACTTAGGGTAAGTTACAAATTATCGGTCAGTTTCACATCTTCGGTCACATAAGAAAAAACTATTATAATTGTTATTTAATTTTTATTTTAGTTGGTTAGATGTGGAACTGACCGATAATTCGTAACTTACCCTACTTACAGTTTTTACGCAAAGTATGAAATTAATTACTAATTTTGTTTCTTTATTTCGGTCAGTGTTCTATTTTTAGATGGATACTCATGCAAATGAGGAATATTTACTATTGCGTGACCTGCCCTTCTTCGCATGATTGTTATTCCTATTGAGTTGCGTCACTCTGTACCCTCCATTTAATATGACCTCATTCTGTTCTATGGCCCCCACTTTCTAGCCAATCAATACGTCTCGCCGAAATAGTGATAGCTAGGGTTCTGACAATATGCTTTTTAAATATTATTAATTATTATTGACAGGGTGTATCAAAAAGTATTGAATCGTTCTACACCAGCGGTATATAGTATTCGATACCATTTGTTCAATAATATTCTAAAGATCTATGATTTAAAAGCATATTGTCACAATAATTTAACTCCATGCTGCATAAGTCCACGGACAATGCGTGATGAAGTAGAGAGTTCCATACATTGATGTAATTAGCTAAATAGATGCGTGACTGTGTGTAAGTCTGTGTGACTTATCGCTGCAATCACGGAAAGAAAGGTTACGAGTACCAATTCGTAGTCTTAGTTACCGTAGATTTAAATGGCTTAGTTGACCCGTATCTTAGAGGTGAAAGAGGACGTTCCTATTTTTAGATTTCTAATAAAGTTGATGTACCATTGGAAAGATAAAAAACTGATTGTTTGGTCATTGGAAAAAGGAAATAAATGTTAATAAAATTCTTCGAATTCATTTTAGGATATGAATAATATGTTAAGCTTCCTTTTCTAAGTTGAAATAGTATTCTATGATCGAAGATTGAAACTTTATTATTGAATTAAAAGGAAAATAAAAATTAATAAGGGAAAATACTCTATTATCAAATTAATTAAATTATGAATTTAAGAAAGTTATAGTCTTATAGAATATTGATTGATTGGTTATTTAATTCTTAAATTAGATAAAGGGGATGTATATAATGAAAATTATAGTAATAATTAAAATAAAGTAATAATATACTAAACGTATGTTGTACGAAAGATTTAAAACTTAAGGGTTTAATTTAAGAATTAGGGTAAGTTCCGATCAAGTTATCGGACAGTTTCACATCATCGATTAATGAACTATGATTTCAATAAGATTTTATTATCGACTTCCAATTTCAGTATTTACCTTTTCCTGTTTCGTTTCCCTCAACCTAAACTATTTGAAAACCCGTTATTACTTAATTAAAATAATGTTCATTTCTATATCCATATGTATGTCATTCAATGTGAAGGCCTAGCTATTAAATGTGGTGATGGTACTCCATTGTCTCAGACAGAACTGACTTCACTCTTCCGCCACTTTCCCCACTTTTCGATTACTGAACAGTATTTATATTTGTTTGGCTAATTCTTTTATATTTGCTATTTTTATATTTTATATTTTTATATTTTTTATATATATGCTATTTTTTATAGTTGCTATTTTTTATATATGCTATTTTTTATATTTTTTATTTATATATATTTTATATATATATATTTTTTTATTTGTTATTTTTTATATATGCTATTTTTTATATTTGTTGATATTTTATAAACTATTATATTTGTGACAATAAAACACAACTAGTTAGGTACCTACACGCTTGCATTTCCTTGTTATTGATACACAGCATTAAATCAGTTACAAAATCATGAAAATAGAGAATAAGCAAATATTCTATAGGGTTAAATTCACATAATCCCAAGAAAATCTGAAATTTTTATTTATCTATTCATTATTTATTTATTATTATTTACAAATAACTAGTCGAAATGTTTAATTATATATTTGTTTCGTTTATGATCGAAAATGTGTAACTGTCCGACAACTCTTATTATAGCCTGAGGGTTTAATTTGAATATTAGTTTGAATACTGTTGACTGTTTGATCTAATCATTCACTAGTTTTGTCTCTCAGTTGCCCCGGGCAAAAAACTCCCAAAGCAGCAAAAACAAAAACAAGAGCAATAAAACATTCTGAAGTATTTTAATAGAAACTTTTCTGGAGTTTTAGTGGATAGGAGTTTGTCATACGGATGCATATGTATGTGATGCGTGTGAGAATGTGATGTATGTGATGCGTGTGAGAATGTGATGTATGTGATGCGTGTGAGAATGTGATGTATGTGATGCGTGTGAGAATGTGATGTATGTGATGCGTGTGAGAATGTGATGTATGTGATGCGTGTGAGAATGTGATGTATGTGATGCGTGTGAGAATGTGATGTATGTGATGCGTGTGAGAATGTGATGCGTGTGAGTATGTGATGCATGTGATGCGTGTGAGTATGTGATGTATGTGATGCGTGTGAGAATGTGATGCATGTGATGCGTGTGAGTATGTGATGTATGTGATGCGTGTGAGAATGTGATGTATGTGATGCGTGTGAGAATGTGATGCATGTGATGCGTGTGAGTATGTGATGTATGTGATGCGTGTGAGAATGTGATGTATGTGATGCGTGTGAGAATGTGATGTATGTGATGCGTGTGAGAATGTGATGTATGTGATGCGTGTGAGAATGTGATGTATGTGATGCGTGTGAGAATGTGATGTATGTGATGCGTGTGAGAATGTGATGTATGTGATGCGTTTGAGAATGTGATGCATGTGAGAATGTGATGTATGTGATGCGTGTGAGAATGTGATGTATGTGATGCGTGTGAGAATGTGATGTATGTGATGCGTGTGAGAATGTGATGCATGTGAGAATGTGATGTATGTGATGCGTGTGAGAATGTGATGTATGTGATGCGTGTGAGAATGTGATGCATGTGAGAATGTGATGTATGTGATGCGTGTGAGAATGTGATGTATGTGATGCGTGTGAGAATGTGATGTATGTGATGCGTGTGAGAATGTGATGCATGTGATAATGTGATGTATGTGATGCGTGTGAGAATGTGATGTATGTGATGCGTGTGAGAATGTGATGCATGTGAGAATGTGATGCGTGTGAGAATGTGATGTATGTGATGCGTGTGAGAATGTGATGTATGTGATGCGTGTGAGAATGTGATGCATGTGATGCGTGTGAGTATGTGATGTATGTGATGCGTGTGAGAATGTGATGTATGTGATGCGTTTGAGAATGTGATGTATGTGATGCGTGTGAGAATGTGATGTATGTGATGCGTGTGAGAATGTGATGTATGTGATGCGTGTGAGAATGTGATGCATGTGAGAATGTGATGTATGTGATGCGTGTGAGAATGTGATGTATGTGATGCGTGTGAGAATGTGATGTATGTGATGCGTGTGAGAATGTGATGTATGTGATGCGTGTGAGAATGTGATGTATGTGATGCGTGTGAGAATGTGATGTATGTGATGCGTGTGAGAATGTGATGTATGTGATGCGTGTGAGAATGTGATGCGTGTGAGAATGTGATGCGTGTGAGAATGTGATGCGTGTGAGAATGTGATGTATGTGATGTATGTGAGAATGTGATGCGTGTGAGAATGTGATGCGTGTGAGAATGTGATGCGTGTGAGAATGTGATGCGTGTGAGAATGTGATGTATGCGATAAATGTGAGTATGTGATACGAGTGAGTATGTGATACGAGTGAGTATGTGATGCATGTGAGTATGTGATGTATGTGGTATGTGATGCGTGTGAGTATGTGATGCGTGTGAGTATGTGATGCGTGTGAGTATGTGATGTATGTGGTATGTGATGTATGTGGTATGTGATGCGTGTGAGTATGTGATGTATGTGGTATGTGATGCATGTGGTATGTGATGCGTGTGAGTATGTGATGCGTGTGAGTATGTGATGCGTGTGAGAATGTGATGCGTGTGAGAATGTGATGCGTGTGAGAATGTGATGTATGTGATGTATGTGAGAATGTGATGCGTGTGAGAATGTGATGCGTGTGAGAATGTGATGCGTGTGAGAATGTGATGTATGAGAGTATGTGATGTATGCGAGTATGTAATGTATGTGATAAATGTGAGTATGTGATACGAGTGAGTATGTGATGCGTATGAGTATGTGATGTATGTGGTATGTGATGCGTGTGAGTATGTGATGTATGTGGTATGTGATGCGTATGAGTATGTGATGTATGTGGTATGTGATGCGTGTGAGTATGTGATGTATGTGGTATGTGATGCGTGTGAGTATGTGATGTATGTGGTATGTGATGTATGTGGTATGTGATGCGTGTGAGCATGTGATGTATGTGGTATGTGATGCATGTGGTATGTGATGCGTGTGAGTATGTGATGTATGTGGTATGTGATGCATGTGGTATGTGATGCGTGTGAGTATGTGATGTATGTGGTATGTGATGCATGTGAGTATGTGATGTATGTGGTATGTGATGCATGTGAGTATGTGATGTATGTGGCATGTGATGCGTGTGAGTATGTGATGTATGTGGTATGTGATACGTGTGAGTATGTGATACGTGTGAGTATGTGATACGTGTGGTATGTGATGCGTGTGAGTATGTGATACGTGTGGTATGTGATGCGTGTGAGTATGTGATCGAATAACAAGATGATAAATAAATGCGGGGTAAAATATTACCTTCCGAAAATTAGCGAAGGTAATGAAAGGATTAGTTCAAATTTAATATTAATTGGTTCATGTTGGGATACTCCATCATTTTCTAATTTCAACTAAGAAAGTTTAAAGTTTCTCATAAAAAGTGTATACAATACTTGTACATTTTAATTTTAATTTGGGTAATCGTGATGATAAAAATTTATTTATTTTGCCATATCTCCAGCAACAGCAGTCCCCGAATCGAGTTTAATTACAAGATTTCCTTGGAATGTCTCAGGTTTTTGCATACGGAACATCACTCAAAAATGGGAATAATTCTTCGTGAGGTTTAATTAAATTAAAACCTCTGGAATCTCCTAGGAATTGTTTTTGCATGACATGGAACTAACGAAATGAAAAGGAATCTTAGGATAAATATCGCCTCTACTCCGTTCAGATAAGGAAATTTAACCTAAAGATTTAGGGACACCGCATAGTGATAGTAGAAAGAATCAATACAGTCATTTTTCTTTCTGACTGCTTCTTCTAGTCCCTTGTTTTTAATTTTTTTGACGTCAGCCTTATGGCCTTACACCATCAACTAAATTCATTAAATTCTTTTGTAAAATATGAATAATTAACATTGTTCATTTCATTTAAAACTCGAGCTTTACAAGTAAAGCTCTTACAGCGGACGATCTTAAAACGGATAAACCCCTTAAAAATGATCCGTTCTACCGGACATGCAGCTCCTACATCGACCTCTTTAAATTACATGGTTTAACAAATATTTTATTCGTCTTCCAAGTATCTAGTCATACATTGATTATACTCTTAGGTATTAAAATTTACAATCAACACTTAATGTTTTGTTTTTAAAATTTTCAGTAATTTGATTTTGTTTCCCTTTAACTATATATTTTCATTGATTTGAAAAGTTATTAAAAAAAGATATAACTAGTCTATATTAAATCCTATATTTTCACGTAATTCATACATTGCTAATATTTTATCATTTCGTACATATAGATGAGTAGGTTATATAAAATGAAAGTATGTTGTATATGAATATAGTTCTACATGGTATAAGAATTTAATAAAAATATTATCAAGCTATCATTAATGGTAAACTCATTGTTTTCAGATAGTTGATGCAATATTTATTTTCGTTATCAGGTGGATAATAAGTGACGTTTTGTATCACCATTTATATATTTACTGTTAATAAACATTAAGCACTATTATAAATAATATAAAGATATATAACAATAAAGAAAGCAATATCAAATATATGGTTAATATATGTATATTTAATAAGGTTTAACTTATTATGTTTATTAGTCTTTCAATTTTCCATTTTCAACTATCAATTTTGTCTTCAACTCAATGCAATAGGTTCTACATAGCTAAATATTAACATAGAAACGATTATTATCAACAAAAATAGAGGTAAAGTTTCAAAGCTGAAAAGGTGATGGAAGTGACAGAAGGAAATTTCAAGTACAAGGGACTTTAGCAAAGAAAAATTTCTCAATGATATCAAGTTTACAGGATAAATTATATAGATAGTGTAAACATTTATATAGAATTGTGACGACTAAAAACGCATAACACCTCTACAAAGGCTAATGTCGCAGCCACACCCCTCTCCACATATAATAAAGAAAAGGGCATTGCATTATGTGTTTAGATATATAATTAATTGAATAAGTTATATCACTTACTCAGTGAAACTATAGATTTTTTATTTAGCTTGATGGGATTTCACAACGGGGGTTCAGGTATTATTTATATGTCCATGACTCCTTCAGGTTGCAATGGTACCAATTAAAGTAACGAATTAAATAATCATTATAAATGTTTTCTTATACTGTATAACTCCTGAGTTATGAATTATTGAGAACTCGAGTTATGGGGCCCTGAGTTATGAAATGCACCTGAGTTATGAAGTAGTTTTCTATGTTTAGGAAATAGAAAACGACATCCGTCAAGAATTTAGTCATAGTTATCCCTCAATGACCACAGTTTTCTTAAGATTTTATTTATAGAAGACTAGCTAGTGCACCTGAGATATGAAGTGGCTTTGTAGTATGAAAGAACTAATAATTCATATCTCAGTAGTTGTGGAACTGTCCGATAATTTGTGACTTATCCTATATGAACGCGATGATATTTACGGGGAAATTTAAGATCTTGGTAAATGATCAATTTTGTTTCTACTGTTATTTTCCATAACAATTGTGAGCGTTTGATTTTTTTTAATTTGTGAACTTACATCAGAAATTTTCTTTCAAATCGTAATTCTGAAAATGTAAATAAGGTATTAGTTAGAGTAGCTCTGAAATTTTATTCTCTATAATTAAATAATTACTACTGAACACTTCTCGCTCGTAGACAGCTATTACAGTCATGCTGAATTTATAGAAATGCTCACCACAGTGAATTCTAATCTATAGTTGAAAGACGAAAGCAACATATAATTACACCTCGTTCAAACCAGTGTTTTATTTACTCTAACTTGAATAAAAAAGCACCTATGTAATCATATGCAATAACACGTACCATTAATGGCTCTTTGTGCGAACTATGAATTTAGATGGATATGGACATCTGTGATATTTGTAGCAGAATTAAAAACTGAGGGCGAGCGTGAAAGTGTTAACAAACATTCATGTGATATCATAACATGTTATTTATTTTAAAGTGTGTAATATAAGTTAACAGAAAATAATTAAAGAATACATAATTATTTGTATCATGCTATATAGGTTAACTTTGAAGTTCAAGGATCATGTACCTTGAAAAGAAAAAGGTTCTGTTCGTTTATCAAGAGAACGCTTCACAGTATGTGTAACTTTAATTACTAACTTATAATTAGTCTTCAAAATTATCGGCAACCAGCACTTTAATTTTGACAACACTTCACCTGTTGAATCTCCTTGTGGTAACACTTGGGGATTTTGGACACAAAGTAGTTCGTGAGAGCTTAGTGCAAGTCTGCTTCATTAGTGAAAAATTTCCCACCAAGATGATTATACTGGGAGTGGAAAAGGTGGTAATCGGATAGCGCATGGACAGGTAAATAATGTGGATGGAACAGAATAAGTTCTTATATGGTATTTCTGACCACTCTCGTAATATATTGCCTGGTGTTGTTAGGGTGGAAGCATCAGCAACTTTGCGATTCACATTGCTGACTTGTTCTGGCGCAATCCATTGGTCCACAGGTACAGTTTGCCCGTTGGTAACAGCTCATAATGATCAACCAGTACAAGGCATAATTCTTCGAGGGTGCATAGGGGATCTTGCGGAGTGAGGGACAACATCCTGGGGTGACAATTTATGTTAGGAATGCTTGAAAGTTTAGTACAGAACCAAATTTTCATCACTGATATGCACTCGTTTGAATAAGGATGCGGCATCGTAGCGATAAAGCAGCGGTACACACAGAGAAAGGATTAGTTGAATCAAATCAAATTTGATTTGTTTTGAATCATATGAATGGGTTATTTTTGCGCCTAACTACGTGGTGAATTGCAGGTACTACTTAAAAGTAGTTAAATTGACGTGGGTTAAAACAAAATAGTCGTTTTGACTCACTCTTAAACTTTAAAAAAGTTGCGCCATAGTAAGTAAGTTAATTTATACACCAGATACATTGGATTAACAGTCGTTGTGAGTTCCTACAAAACACTCTGTCATAGTGTATTGTAACATACTTTAAAATTCTCAAAAAAGTAACTTTTAACTCTCATAGTAAGATCTATAAAATGAATTGAATTAACTAATGTTCGATGACACACCACATCATAGCTGTTTTAATACACGTGAAAACATGAATATAGTCCAACCAACTCACGTAATAAATTGATTCAAAGCATAAATTGATGACCCATTAGATATGAGTAAACTTTTTTCTCTGTGTATGCAAGTGTTATCTACTTAAAGTAGTTTTCTCTACTAGAAAAGTTCTGTCTAGTAACTTTGTAAGAGAGTTTTTTTTAATAATTATTATATATTAACTTCTAATTCAATTGATGTCCAGGCATCATGTATTCCAATTAAGATAGAAGTTAAATAATAATTATATTCCAGTCAACCTTTTCCTCTCTGTCCGCGTGGGACAGCGAGGGAAATCCCTCGCTAGTGAGGGATTGTGGGGGACTTTAGATGTCTTACATACCCACGTTTTACCAAATCTTAAATCCCACTCACATCCCTCGTCTTGAACAAACGGGATGTCCCACGTCTGTCCCACTAGAGATATCCCATGTCTGTCCCACGCGGGATGTCCTACATTTTGAATCCCACTCATATCCAACGTCTGTCCCACGCAAAATATTTCACGTCTTTACCGCGTTTTGAATCCCACGTCTGTTTCACCTGGGATGTCGTCTAATTTACGCGGGAAAAAGTAAGTGAATAAGAATGAATAAGTTTATAAAGAAGTTAGTGGAAATTTATTGAATGTATTTATATCTGTTCTTTCCTCTATTGAGTCGTGGTGCATATCTTAATGATAAAAATGTCTATACATATTGCAGCAAGTTCAATATAAAGAATTATTTACGTATCATAACTAGGTAGCTATTGATAAACACTAGTAGTTAACTAGGTAGGTATTGATACACACTATTAGATAACCAGGTAGGTATTGTTAAACACAAGTAGATAACTAGATAGGTATTGATAAACAAAAGTAGATAACTAGGTAGGTATTGATACTCACAAGTAGATAACTAGGAAGGTATTGATTAACACAAGTAGATAACTAGGTAGGTATTGATACACACAAGTAGATAACTAGGTAGGTATTGATACACACAAGTAGGCATATAAGTAGGTATTTATAAGCACTAGTAGGTAACTAGGTAGGTATTGATAAACAGAAGTAGATAACTAGGTAGGTATTGATTAACACAAGTAGATAACTAGGTAGGTATTGATTAACACAAGTAGATAACTAGGTAGGTATTGATTAACACAAGTAGATAACTAGGTAGGTATTGATAAACACAAGTATAGTACTGATAAACACAAGTAGATAACTAGGTAGGTATGGATACACACAAGTAGATAACTAGGTAGGTATTGATTAACACAAGTAGATAACAAGGTAGGTATTGATTAACACAAGTAGATAACTAGGTAGGTATTGATAAACACAAGTATAGTATTGATAAACACAAGTAGATAACTAGGTAGGTATTGATCAACACAAGTAGAGTATTGATAAACACAAGTAGATAACTAGGTAGGTATTGATAAACACAAGTAGAGTATTGATAAACACAAATAGATAACTAGGTAGGTATTGATACACACAAGTAGATAACTAGGTAGGTATTGATACACACAAGTAGGTATATAAGTAGGTATTGATAAGCACTAGTAGGTAACTAGGTAGGTATTGATAAACAGAAGTAGATAACTAGGTAGGTATTGATTCACACTATTATATAACTGGGTAGCTATTTATAAACGCTATTAAGTATAGGGGTATCCTACGTCTTTGTCCACGTCTGAAATCCCTCTATAGCGAGAAGAATTAGACGTCTTAAGACGTGGGACAAACTGTTTTCAGTTAGCTGGAATATATCATATACACAGTACATATTTGTAGAACAGTTCGATAACTCCGAATTTACCCTATGCTTATCAGTGTGTGAATAATAAATAGGCATGTGATTATAGACAGTTAATGTTATATATATTTGTGCAGTGTAACACGATCTAAAATGTAACACTTAATGTCATTATTAATGGAATTTAGTAATATTTTACATTGAGAAATTCATTGTGTCACGAAATTATGAGAAATTTTTTATCCTCTCAACCCACACAATAACCTCTCAACCCACACAGTAACCTCTCAACCCACACAGTAACCTCTCAACCCACACAATAACCTCTCAACCCACACAGTAACCTCTCAACCCACACAGTAACCTCTCAACCCACACAATAACCTCTCAACCCACACAGTAACCTCTCAACCCACACAGTAACCTCTCAACCCACACAATAACCTCTCAACCCACACAGTAACCTCTCAACCCACACAGTAACCTCTCAACCCACACAGTAACCTCTCAACCCACACAGTAACCTCTCAACCCACACAGTAACCTCTCAACCCACACAATAACCTCTCAACCCACACAATAACCTCTCAACCCACACAGTAACCTCTCAACCCACACAATAACCTCTCAACCCACACTATAACCTCTCAACCCGCACAGTAACCTCTCAACCCACACAGTAACCTCTCAACCCACACAGTAACCTCTCAACCCACACAGTAACCTCTCAACCCACACAATAACCTCTCAACCCACACAGTAACCTCTCAACCCACACAGTAACCTCTCAACCCATACAATAACCTCTCAACCCATACAATAACCTCTCAACCCACACAATAACCTCTCAACCCGCACAGTAACCTCTCAACCCACACAGTAACCTCTCAACCCACACAGTAACCTCTCAACCCACACAATAACCTCTCAACCCACACAGTAACCTCTCAACCAACACAGTAACCTCTCAACCCACACAGTAACCTCTCAACCCACACAATAACCTCTCAACCTACACAGTAACCTCTCAACCCACACAGTAACCTCTCAACCCACACAGTAACCTCTCAACCCACACAGTAACCTCTCAACCCACACAGTAACCTCTCAACCCACACAGTAACCTCTCAACCGACACAGTAACCTCTCAACCCACACAGTAACCTCTCAACCCACACAGTAACCTCTCAACCCGCACAGTAACCTCTCAACCCACACAGTAACCTCTCAACCCACACAGTAACCTCTCAACCCACACAATAACCTCTCAACCCACACAATAACCTCTCAACCCACACAATAACCTCTATACCCACACAGTAACCTCTCAACCCACACAGTAACCTCTCAACCCACACAGTAACCTCTCAACCCACACAGTAACCTCTCAACCCACACAGTAACCTCTCAACCCACACAGTAACCTCTCAACCCACACAGTAACCTCTCAACCCACACAGTAACCTCTCAACCAACACAGTAACCTCTCAACCCACACAATAACCTCTAAACCCACACAATAACCTCTCAACCCACACAGTAACCTCTCAACCCACACAGTAACCTCTCAACCCACACAGTAACCCCTCAACCCACACAGTAACCTCTCAACCCACACAGTAACCTCTCAACCCACACAGTAACCTCTCAACCCACACAGTAACCTCTCAACCCACACAGTAACCTCTCAACCGACACAGTAACCTCTCAACCCACACAGTAACCTCTCAACCCACACAGTAACCTCTCAACCCGCACAGTAACCTCTCAACCGACACAGTAACCTCTCAACCGACACAATAACCTCTCAACCGATAAAATAACCTCTCAACCCGCACAATAACCTCTCAATCCACACAGTAACCTCTCAATCCACACAGTAACCTCTCAACCCACACAGTAACCTCTCAACCCACAATGTAACCTCCCAACCCACACAATAACCTCTCAACCCACACAGTAACCTTTCAATCCACACAGTAACCTCTCAACCCACAATGTAACCTCTCAACCCACACAGTAACCTCTCAACCCACACAGTAACCTCTCAACCCACACAGTAACCTCTCAACCCACACAGTAACCTCTCAACCCACACAATAACCTCTCAACCCACACAGTAACCTCTCAACCCACACAATAACATCTCAACCCACACAGTAACCTCTCAACCCACACAGTAACCTCTCAACCCACACAATAACCTCTCAACCCACACAGTAACCTCTCAACCCACACAGTAACCTCTCAACCCACACAATAACCTCTCAACCCACACAGTAACCTCTCAACCCACACAGTAACCTCTCAACCCACACAATAACCTCTCAACCCACACTATAACCTCTCAACCCGCACAGTAACCTCTCAACCCACACAGTAACCTCTCAACCCACACAGTAACCTCTCAACCCACACAGTAACCTCTCAACCCACACAATAACCTCTCAACCCACACAATAACCTCTCAACCCACACAGTAACCTCTCAACCCACACAGTAACCTCTCAACCCACACAATAACCTCTCAACCCACACAGTAACCTCTCAACCCACACAGTAACCTCTCAACCCACACAGTAACCTCTCAACCCACACAGTAACCTCTCAACCCACACAATAACCTCTCAACCCACACAGTAACCTCTCAACCCACACAGTAACCTCTCAACCCACACAGTAACCTCTCAACCCACACAGTAACCTCTCAACCCACACAGTAACCTCTCAACCCACACAGTAACCTCTCAACCGACACAGTAACCTCTCAACCCACACAGTAACCTCTCAACCGACACAGTAACCTCTCAACCCACACAGTAACCTCTCAACCCACACAGTAACCTCTCAACCCGCACAGTAACCTCTCAACCCACACAGTAACCTCTCAACCCACACAGTAACCTCTTAACCCACACAGTAACCTCTCAACCCACACAATAACCTCTCAACCCACACAATAACCTCTCAACCCACACAATAACCTCTCTACCCACACAGTAACCTCTCTACCCACACAGTAACCTCTCAACCCACACAGTAACCTCTCAACCCACACAGTAACCTCTCAACCCACACAGTAACCTCTCAACCCACACAGTAACCTCTCAACCCACACAGTAACCTCTCAACCCACACAGTAACCTCTCAACCCACACAGTAACCTCTCAACCCACACAGTAACCTCTCAACCCACACAGTAACCTCTCAACCCACACAGTAACCTCTCAACCCACACAGTAACCTCTCAACCCACACAGTAACCTCTCAACCCACACAGTAACCTCTCAACCCACACAGTAACCTCTCAACCCACACAGTAACCTCTCAACCCACACAGTAACCTCTCAACCCGCACAGTAACCTCTCAACCCGCACAGTAACCTCTCAACCGACAAAATAACCTCTCAACCCGCACAATAACCTCTCAACCCACACAATAACCTCTCAACCCACACAATAACCTCTCAACCCACACAATAACCTCTCAACCCACACAATAACCTCTCAACCCACACAATAACCTCTCAACCCACACAATAACCTCTCAACCCACACAATAACCTCTCAAGCCACACAATAACCTCTCAACCCACACAACAACCTCTCAACCCACACAGTAAACTCTCAACCCACACAATAACCTCTCAACCCGCACAATAACCTCTCAATCCACACAATAACCTCTCAACCCACACAATAACCTCTCAACCGACACAATAACCTCTCAACCCGCACAATAACCTCTCAATCCACACAGTAACCTCTCAATCCACACAGTAACCTCTCAACCCACACAGTAACCTCTCAACCCACAATGTAACCTCTCAACCCACAATGTAACCTCTCAACCCACACAATAACCTCTCAACCCACACAGTAACCTCTCAACCCACACAGTAACCTCTCAACCCACACAATAACCTCTCAACCCACACAGTAACCTCTCAACCCACAATGTAACCTCTCAACCCACACAATAACCTTTCAATCCACACAATAACCTCTCAACCCGCACAATAACCTTCTTTCAAATTCGGCTCTATCTTCTTACTTCAATAAAGTTCGATTGCATCAATATTTATATTATCTTTCCATGACATTTTTTTCAAAATGCTCATAAAGATTGAAGTTAGAATTATCTCAGCTTGTATCATATAGTATTCATCATACCAAAACACAGTGAGCATGTTGAACTGGTATTTAGTTACAAACACTACAGATGAAATATATGGACTTATCACACTTGTAACTGTGCAATTCTATCTCAGTAGAATGCTTCAGAGCTGTACACAGTCCCTTGTAGACAGGAAAGGGATGACCGTTTCTCCACAGGGATGGATCTATTTCCAAGTGATCTTTAGAGTTGCGGTGAAAGTACCACTTCTGTCCAAACGCGTCCCTCATTGCTGCCATATAATTGTACGATTCTGCGGGAACTGAAAAAATGTTGAAAATATCTTATGCTCCTTTAACCAAGATAATTTTTATGTTTCTGTGACCAATATAATTCTATACGGTTGAATGCTTCTAAAATGAACTACAACTAGGTCACTATACAGTAGTATATAGTATACGTGGTGTCTGTAGAGTATACACGGAACCCAAATTCAAATTATATTTACAATTATTTTGTTTGTTCATCCTTTTCCATCCAAATTTAAATTTGTGCAAATTTAAAATGGCTTTGTGCAAATGATTTTTTTGAACATAACAGGAAACAGGAACCTATGTTAGATTAATTAATCAATATGAAATTTCTGCAATTATGGGCTATTTCAAAAAAGTAATATTCAGAAAATACGAAAAGGCAAAAAAAAATCGGAAAACACATTAATCTGGAAAATTGATAATCCGAAAAATCGAAAAACCGGAATAAAAAGAAAATCTGGAGAAGAAGGAAAATCGTGAAAAAAAATTAAATACAAACATATTTGAACATCTGGTAGCTACACCTAGAGTTCTGAAAACCCGAAATTCTGTGAAGACCGGGACTCCCGAAAATTCCAGAAATCGAAGATAAGATCATTCGGAAAAACTGAATCAGGAAAAAAAAATCTAAAAATATTATGGAAATCCGGAAGGAACGAAAATCTAGAATATTAAATAACTAGAAAACAGGAAAATAGAAAAGCCAAAAAATCTGAAAATGCACAAAAAAAAACAGAGAAAGAGAGAGTAATAAAAAAATCTGAAAAAAAAATCGAACAACCGAAAATAATAGTAACGATAGAATAACAAGACCAACCTATGGACTGAGCACTTGGACAACGAGTGGGACCACACACTCTACACACATAAACTATGGTTAATTATAAACGGACTCATGAACAGACGACCCGCCAAAAAAACTAGCAACAACATTTCATTTAATGGTGCCATAGACATATCCCACAATAAGATAACAAACCAATTTACTATAAAAAATCTCTAATATAATCAGACCCATGACCAAATCGAGAAACAGACAAATAGATGGGAAAACTGCAAACAACCAACTCAAACATCACCAGATACCAGACAACTGACTAGTAACAACAACTCGATCGGACCAGACAACACAAACATAAAACACCTCAAACATATCGGACCAATACCGGTAGACTCCCTGACTGAGACTTAAAACATATCCATCAATAACAACATCATTCCACATCACTGGAAACTAGCCAAGGTAGTCTCAATCCCCAAACCCATCAAAGAAACCAGCAAAGGCCCAAAATTTAGGCCAATTGCAACTCTCCAATTACTAAACTTTTATAAAAATATAATACTACAACATCACATTAGGGTTCAACCAAGAAAAACCGCCACACAGATATATTACAATAGTTCTAGATATGAGCAAAGCATTCGACACAGTAAACATTCACTCACTCGTACACAAACAACACAATACCACAATCTCACCCATCATTATTAGATACATATCCAACTACATTAAAGGCCTTTACCACCTACAACAACACCCAATCATTCACCAATTAATTCAAAATAGGCATCCCGCAGGGTGTTGTACTATCTCCAACACTATTTAATATCTACACCTCCGAAATTTCAGAACCAGCCCTGCACGTACACATAAGTCGATGACATCACACTATACTCATCACACCCCAAATACACAACTGCACATCGAAGACTAAAACCTTACCTGTGACATATTTTACAATGTACTAAAGACAACGACCTTATGCTAAACGCTGACTCAACCATGTAAACACTTTTCACACCAGATTCTGCCGAATACAGCAAGACCCTATCCTATCCCTGAAGATTGGCGACAGAACCTCACCAACCTGCAAACATTCCAAAATAATTGGACTGACTTTAGACCCCAAGCTGACATTCTACGAACATATAGACAATGACTGACAAAGCCAAAAATAAAAATAAATATTCTCAAAGGTCTGACTGTGACAGACTTTGGGAAAAGCAAAGAGACTCTGACGACGACAACCACAATGCTGCAGTAGAGAGGCACCTACAACAAAAAACAAATAACAAAATACTCAATGCCCCAGCCCAAGACATCTACCAAACTGAAGAGACACTTGACAGACTGACCAAACAAAGACTAGGCCAACTTCCGACCAACAAATCCCAACTCCTACCGACTTACCTACACAAGATAGACGAGACAAACCTCCCAACTGACTTATGTCCCCTATGCAACAGACAACTCCACGTTAGAAACTACCTCTCCAACTGTCAACAAACCGACGAGACTCGAGATAATAGACTTTTGGCGCGACCCATTGGCTGCAGCGGCTCTGATGGCTGAATAGGGATATTTAAGCTGAGTTGCAGCCGGGATGACGGGAAGTGAGTACCGTCAGCCGCAAGGCTGTAGGGTGGGGGTTGGCACGAACGAACGAACATGTATCTGAATCTAAATATACCAATTTCAATTTGTGTTCCTGTTTTTTGACACCTTGTATAGAGCTTACTTCATTATGCAGGAACCAAGAAATGCATATAAAGAGACAGCTTACATAAAATATTTTCATTATACTCAGGACTCTACTAATAAGGATAGTTCACTATACAGTACTTCATCAGAGAGGAATTTTAATGTATAATGTTTATCACAGTTGATATATAGACAATGATTTACATCGAGTTGCCACGTCAGTGAGTGTGAATGTAGTGCAGTCATCAAGAGAGAGAAGATCTCCTCCCATCTGCATGCAGATCACTCGTGCATTGCAGTAGTCGACTGTTTCGGTTGAGATCCAGATGCAGCCCAAAGTACTGTCCTGAGTCCATGGAGAGGGACATCCAGTGGGAGGGGGAACTTTCGCTGAAAAAATGTTCCACAACGAAATTGAGGTGTTCATTGAATAGAATGATTTTACCAACTAATATTTTATATGTCCTCTTCGTACATTCAGAGTTAAACCGAGCAATACATATATATACCGTATGACACAAAAAAGTGGGTGAAAAAAAAATCCCTTTAACTCAAAAACTAATCAACTTAGGAAATTAAAACAAAGACCATATTAAAAGACATATTAAAAGTTTTTATTTATTTTTAACAAATGGTCAAAATGTCCACCTTGTTGTTCAGTACAAAGATCTATCGCTTCTTAATATTATTGATTACTTTCGCTAAAGTCTCTTGAATGATTGATGCGATTACTTCTTGAATGAGTTGCTTTAATGCAGGAATGGACCTTGGATTGGATTTGAAGACCTTTTGTTTAACAAATCCCCTAAGAAAATAGTTCAAAGGCGAAAGGTCAGGTGATCTGGCTGGCAATGGAAACTCAGTACGGTGTGGGATAATTTTGTCTCCGAAGCGAGTTTTCAACCATTGCAATGCACGCAAAGAAGTATGGGAGCTGAAACCAAACATTGGGGCTATAATGTCGACATTCATAACATTACTTAAAAAATCAATGTAGACTTCACTTGTTACAGTTCTAGCCTTTCCTAAGTTTGCATCTTCAAAAAAGTATTGGCCATAGATTCTATTCGCACTCACGCCACACCAAACGGTAACCTTTTGGGAGTATAGCAGTTTCTGAATTACTGGTACTGATCTTTCAGAACTTCAGTAACGACATGTTTGCTTGTTCAAAAAAAAAAAAACAAGATAAATATGAGACTCGTCACTAAACACTATAGTGTTGACATTTAGTGTCCCTTGCTCTGTTGCCTGATTGATTCGTAGGCAAAAGTGCAGTTCTGAACACATGACAATGTCGTCATGTGTTAGCGTTTGTGACGTCTGCATTTTGTAATGAGTCAGTTTCAGATATTTTTTTTAAGAATCCTTCTAATTGATTCACGACTAATATCCACTTGTGCAGCAAGTTTCCGAACACTTACAGATGGGGAGTCCACAATTTTTAACTGCACCGAAGCGATGTTCCCTTCTGATCTTGCATGCATTGGTCGTCCTGAGTGCTCTTTGTTTAGGTTTCGTATGGTTCCATGTGCTTTCCATTTGTCAACAACCCTTTCAACTGTTTTGTAGTCTATATTTCTGTGGTATTCAGCAGCAAATGACCTCTTTACCTGGATTGAGGAGTGAGACGCATCGTACCGTGCAACAATGAAGAAGCGTTGTTCAGTAGTCAGTTGAGTCATCTTGCTAATTTGGGGTAATTACAAAGTGCTTGAAATATGTGCATTATATGCATTTACTTATATGTTTGATACATGAAATAAAACTTGATATTATGCTCTTTTTAATAGTTTTTGTTTCAAGTTGATATGTTGATCATTTTCGGAGTTATAGCGACTTACTTTTCGCCGACTATTTTTTGTATCATACGGTACTGCTCTCGGGTAAGTTACTAATTGGTATCCATGAAACCTGTAGAGATCATAGATACCAACTAAAGTGATCGAATATGTGGAATCTTCAGATAATGCCTAACTTACTCTATCAATAGCAATATTCACTTACCTGTTGGTCTTTTTCTGTATTAAGTCTGGTGCTTCAAATTAAATTGTCAAGTCTACCAAGTTTATGTATTCCTTTATATGCATATGGAATTCATTCACCCACCTTGTCCTGTTATAGTAGTTGTGAGTACACCGTTTTCACATTTTCTCTCCAACTCTTGAGTGCACTGATTATCAGGCTTGATATCTCCTTCTTGGTAATAGGCAAGTGAGATGGAGTGGATACAGTCTGAGAAGCACGGAATACCAATGAATTTATAGTTTATTGTGTTAGAAACAATACCACTTTTGTAATTTCTCAAACTCTAGGTTATGTTCCGAGGTATCGACTACCATATTCCCAACTCGTTATTTTGATTAGTATCCATGATATCTGCAGATATCACAAATAAAAATAAAAATAACGAGTCAAAATGATGAAATATACATTGCTTATTATACAGGTAAAGCTCTTACAGCGGACGACCTTTGAACGTACACCCCACTCCCTACGATGGACAAAATTTGTTTGTTCTACCGGACTGCAGATCTCTACAACGAACTCTTCAAATTATATTGTTTAACGTATTTTCTATCCGTTTTTCAAGTATCTAATCAAACATTTATTATATTCAGAGGTATTACAATTTACAAAATTTCAATCAACACTCTTATTTATGTATTGTTTTCAGATTTTTAAGTATTTTGATCTAGTTACCTTTTCCCTATAAATTTTCTTTGATTAGAATAGCTCAATAGAAAATAAAAAGAGGTGTAACTATTCTATGTTATAGAATAGTTACAGTTATTCCTACCTTATTATTTTGTTCATTTATATAAGTGAGTTATTTAAATATTATTAGGTTTTTATTATAATTTTCCTTTGATAATAATCTGATATTGTTTACCTTCATTAGCGTATTTTTAAATGCTGATAAAGAAATCTTTCAAAGTTTATATCCCCAACTAAACTAATAAATGTATCGTTACAACGAACGCTGATAGCATAGCGGACACTTTTTCAGTACATGTACTGGGTGTTGTACGAGCATTAGCTGTATGGCTGACGTAAACATAGAATCGTTCGATAACAGGGAACTTTTTGCCCGAATATAAAATTAGGACTGACGCATGAAAAATTAGTTTCTATCGAGTTTATCATCTTCTCTTTATTCGTTTCATATCTATCAAACTATAGTTTCTATACATAAATTCATTAGTACAAACTAAAAGCTATTCTTGGAAATTTTAATTCAAAAAGATGTTGAATTACTGTTCTTTTGATTTGAACTTTAGATACCATGTATTTTTGCTGCAACCCGCTAGGAGGGCAGCCTAAGAACACCCCCTGATTGTTGTTGTTGTTGGGGATTTTGCGAGACTAGTCACTACTCCTTCAATAATCAACCGATTTGATTGAAACAAACTTCAAATGATAGCCTGACTTATTTGCTACACTTTCTAGAGAAAAAAATTCAAAATTATAATTTTAAATGTCAAAATTTGATAAAATATGATCGTATGGACTTATAATTTTTCCGATTTTGTCACTAAAATTGCTTATTCTTCTTTAATAATGAATTGATTTGGTTAAAACAAGCTTTAATATGTAGACTGGTGTATTTTCTACAATTTCCAGAGAATAGAATTTCGAAAAATTATATTTTAATGGTCAAAAATTTGAATTTTGTAAGGACTTAAATCTTTTCTGATGGTAGCACTAAAATTTCTTCTCCTTCAATAATGATTCGATTTACTTGAAACAAGCCTTAATTGGTATCCTAATGTATTTGCTACAAATTCTATAGAGTAGAATATTTAAAACTTAATTATTAATACTCTAAATATTTAATTTTATATGGACTTGTTCATTCTTCTTCCTAGATTAAGTAGTGATTTTTCGTGGTTGGGCAGAGATTAAGGATTGATTAGGAAGTGGACAATTCTCTGGATTGGGTGCAGCTTTCTCTGGTTTGGGTGCAGCTTTCTCTGGTTTGGGTGCAACTTTCTCTGGTTTGGGTGCAACTTTCTCTGGTTTGGATGCAGCTTTCTCTGGTTTGGGTGCAGCTTTCTCTGGTTTGGGTGCAACTTGCTCTGGTTTGGGTGCAACTTTCTCTGGTTTGGGTGCAACTTTCTCTGGTTTGGGTGCAACTTGCTCTGGTTTGGGTGCAACTTTCTCTGGTTTGGGTGCAGCTTTCTCTGGTTTGGGTGCAGCTTTCTCTGGTTTGGGTGCAGCTTTCTCTGGTTTGGGTGCAACTTTCTCTGGTTTGGGTGCAACTTTCTCTGGTTTGGGTGCAGCTTTCTCTGGTTTAAGTGCAGCTTTCTCTGGTTTGGGTGCAGCATTCTCTGGTTTGGGTGCAGCTTTCTCTGGTTTGGGTGCAGCTTTCTCTGGTTTGGGTGCAGCTTTCTCCGGTTTAGGTGCAACTTTCTCTGGTTTGGGTGCAACTTTCTCTGGTTTGGGTGCAACTTTCTCTGGTTTGGGTGCAACTTTCTTTAATTTGGGTGCTGTTCTCAGGATGGGTGCAAGAGTGTTATTTTAGCTCATATTTGATAATTTACTATTGTAAGTTTGCTGCCAAACCTGAGTTGCCAAATATTCGATTGTTTGTATTATTTTTTGAAGACATGTAAATGAATTACCATATTGGAGCATTAATATTTGTTATTTATTGCTGCGACACGCTAGGAGCGCAGCCTAAAAACACCCTCTGATTGTTATTGTTTGTGGATTTTGGGAAAATCGTTACTACTCTCTCAATATTGAACAGATTTGATATAAACAAACTGTAAGTGGTAGTAGCTATGGCTTATTCGCTTTAAATATAAAAATTTGATAAAAAATATTTACGTATAGATTTGTAATTTCATTCGATACTGACCCTGAAGTTACTTCTCTTTCTATAAATCTATTTGCTCGAAAGTAGCTGTAATTGGTAACCCGTGCATTCACTAATATTTTTAGTTAGCAGAATTTTGCTAGTATAATCGTCATATAGCTAATAGTTAAAAATTATAATTCTGTGTGGACTTGTTTTTCACTTGCTGGCACATATTAAAGTTAGTTCTTCATCTTCTATAATGAACTGATTAGATTGAAACAAATTTCTAATGGTAGCTTTACTAGATTTATATGATAACTTCAGAGGGTAGGAAAGTGAATTACGAAATTTTCATTGACTGTGTGATTTTTCTGTCCCCCTGAAAAATTGCCACAGTCACAGTTCTCCCCGGGGAGTATCACCCAGGGTGTTATGTCTTGTTTAGTTTCTAGTTTACTCACTCCTGCTGTTGATGTAACATCGCCAGCCGTCGATAGGTGTGACCGTCGAATCTCTCAAATATTCCAGGTTTCCACTGAGACATTCTCTGGTGGCTTTATTGTAGCAGAAGGCGTTCTTCTCAACTACGGGAGCATTTTTCAAATTAATTGATGTATATATATGAAACAGATTTTGATGTTAAAGAAAAGGAAGTTACAGCATAACTCCTCTACTACGAATTTTTCAATACGTGAACTTTCAGAGTTACGAATTCCCTCCGCAATTAATTGCTTCAAGATTTTCTATGGAGTGCTTTCAATTGAAACTTTTTACGGTCAAGGGACCTGTCCATCAAATTTGGTGAAAATTACTATTTTTTTTTCTGCTGGAAAAGGGGTCTGTAGGTAGTGGGCTTTAATGTCCCACAATTTTGGGGGGCTATAATCACTGTAACCCCCCTAGGGGGTCCAAAGGTGGTGGGTGAGGGTCTAAAATCATGATTTTGGGGGGTCACAAAAGAAATGTTAAGCAGTGTACTTTTATGTTCAAATATTTTTGAAGCTAGAGACACTGTTCCAATGCATGGCCCAAAGAGGGCGAGGGTTTATTTACGTTTTTGGTTACATTTATACGTTTTGGGATCTCCTGCAAAATTTGAATTTTCCACCTAAAAATGAATAGAAGTCGACGAGTTTTTACGCTACAAGAATCTTCGACGATTTCTAACAAAGCCATGAAACGTTTTTTTTTCCAATTTTCATAATCGCTTGCTTTTCATCACAGTTTAAAACCGAAAGTTTAGGGGTTTTTTAAATTATGCTTAGTTATCAAGGCCGATCTTTGCTTTGTTAGAAATGTTACAAGGATTCTAAAACAGTTTTCTTTTTTGTTCTAGCATAACTCCTTATAGACTTCTATTATTATGAAATTTACGAAAAAAAATATTTATTTACCTCTATAAAATCCTCATTTTCTCAAAAACTGATGCCAAAATCTAAAAAGTTACACGAACAAATTGTCTTTTCTTTTCAAAGCTGCATTTACCTACCTTACAAATCATATAAAATAATTATTTGATTTAACATTTAAAATCATTATTTTACCAATTAAAATAACCAGTTTAAATATTAAATCATTTAACTTTTCTTTTATTTACGGTGCCGCTCGATGATTCAGAATTTATTTCACTACTAACGACTTAGGAATACATCTTACCAAGTCTTCCTGTGACGACAGCACAACGTAATATAGACGCTTTGGTCAAAGTCAAATTATCTGCCAAGTCAATGCGTTGAAATCGAAAGCTCTCAGTCCATGTCCATCGGTTGCATTGAATTGCCCCCATGAAGGAGAAGAGAACAACTGCAACTACTTCGCTCCTCATTGTGAACTAAGCTGTTGTGGTAGTTTTTAGGTTTTTAGTAAACTCTAAAAGCAAATAAAGATTATTAGAGTAACATATTGGAAGCTGTGTTACGATTATCTATCAGCTCTAAAATTAAAAATATTGTCGATTTTATTCGAACTGATGTAATTTGGTTAATATTTTTAATTTTCAATTAGAGATTTGCAGCTCTAGAGGATAGTGCTAGGGTTATGCTCTTTAATTACGAGGTCTTAGATTTTGTGTTAGGTAGGCAAGTAGGTTTCATGTAGTGGCTTCACCACTTCATTTTCCTCTTCCATTCGTAAGTACAGCCACAAGTACACACATATTTGTACCCACTTTTCATATTATTCAACTGTGATGTGTATAGATGGTTCAGTTCAACAATTCGGTTGATGTGCCACTTTTTTGAATTGTGTCTGTTTGTTCATTACCTGCCGTTCCAAGATGCCCACTTAAGTTTCGTTTTGCATGCAGCGATTGTTGCGATCATCGTTCAGCAATAATCACCCAGTAATAGGATTACATTGGAATAGTACTCAGCGACAATCGCTCATTACAAAACAGCCCCATATGAAAGCATTGAAGTTATGCTCAGCAATAAACGCTAGGCGATGATTACTGAGCGATGATCGTAACAATCGCTGCAAGCAAAATGTACCTTTATCGATCGAAAATCAAGTCGCAACTTTAATAGTGAGCGCTGTATTAAAGTATTACTGTCGAAATTTGATCAGAAAATGTTCGATTGCATGAATAAATCCGTGACCTCGGGCACATCATCAGTTACGATTAAACTGCGAGAGAATTGAAAACTAATAATGAAACTTTATAATCGTCTGTTGTAATGATTGAATTTGAATATTATTCAAATTTTGAATATCATCGATATAGTTACAATAAGATTCATGTGAACATGATTATTGTTTGAAGTTCGATATATCTATTTACATATTGAATGGAAAAGCGTGAAATCTTTCTTACAACCACCCAATCAACAGACCGATTAGGCAAAGACACATCGTGTATTAGTATATAGCAGGGGTGGGCACACATTGTGTTTTTCAGTGCTGAAAGATGGAAGCTCGGAGCCTTTACCATTTTCTTTTCGTTTTTTAAATTGAAGGGGATACTGAGTAATTATATTGAGATGGTAGATTTTAATAAAATTCGTAAAATGGTTCATATTTTGCCCTTAAATATTGGGAGTAAATTTATCATTTGCATTAAAAGGAATTAATAAATGATATTTAATTACAATTTTTTCATGTGAAACTAATTCATTATAAAAAAATTAATTATCTTGCTTAAGTAATAATAGGTAACTCTTAAAATAACAGGATAAATGACAATGTCTACTTATCTTATTAAAAGAGGGACTTAAAAATGATTGCACAAATTTTCAAACTAGTGATAAAGTGTCCCTAGACAAACGTATGAAAAATATATAAATAACTGATCTAGATAAAAAGAGCCAGAGGTGAAAATTATAAACACTGGCAGTAGAATAACAATAAACAAATAATAACTTATTAACGGATAAAATTTACTATCAAAGTATCATGGTCATTACAAATATACTCTTCTTCAATTAGTTTACCATACTCTTATATATTATCGTTTTAATTTATAAAGCAGTCGGGGCTAAAAATTCTAAATTTTCTTTGGAAGAAAATAAAGAACCTTTTCCCTGGTGGGCACGAGTGCTACTCTGAGTGCCAAAATAGCACCAAGTGCTGCATTTGCTCACCCCTGGTATATAGGGTGGTAACTTTTTTTTGCCTATATTTTTACATATTTTTATATCTTATAGCTATCAATATTTTTGTAAAAAAAAATTCTTTTGTATTTTGATATATTTTTTTTTCTTTTACTATTAATACTCCAGTAATTTTAATGGGGAAGTTCAATCTAGACCCGTTCAATTTAGTTATCCCTAATAATGGCCGCTAAACTGAAAATCATACACAGCGTGTATTTGTCTGTTACCAAAAAAAATGTCACGCACTTTAACATTTAAGATTCGATATGATTCTATAACTAGAATAAATTTTTTTTGGAAATCTGGGTTACCGAAAATCAGGAAAACAAAAAATAAATCCGGAAAACCAAAAATACAATATCCCGAAACATCCAAAAACCCAATATCGAAATATTGGCAAAACTGAAAATACGAAAAGCCGAATAAAACGATAACCAAAAAATCCGTAGATTAGAAAATTTCAAACCCGAATATTAAGGAAAACTGAAAATACGGAAATCCAAAAAAGTACAGAAAACCGAAAAAAATCAAGAGAAAAATGAAAAATCTGAGACTGAAAAATACGCAAAACCGAGAAATCAGAAAGTGAAAATAAAACGAAACCGTAAACGAACAGAAAAATTCAGATACATTTTTTAAATATCCAGTAAATCCTTTCTTTTCAAATTTGACGGGAAAAAAAAATACGGATGACAAATTATCCAAATAATTAAAAAAAATTATTTTATAATTAAATCTGAATTTTTTTCAATCTGGGTAGTACACTAGTAATATATATTAAATAAAATATCAACCCAAATAATTAAATTCTAAAATCTTGAGTTTATTTCAGATCGAACTAATAATAAAGAAGTTATTTAAATTAGAATTGTGAAACACTACGATTATGCGATACACACTCTTGCGTGTGTGAATTGACCATACGTACTGGCATTTAAATAGTATTGCAAAATGTTTATTTCTCTTTTTACCTAAATTATTTAAAGACAAACTGATTATGTATTTGGATAAATATTTTAATATCAATATGTGATATTTTCTTATTACATTTGGCAATTTGGTGTAATTTTAATAAAGTCGTATGTTAACACTAGGTACTTGCGATTTTTTTCTACCATTGATCAGTAATAGCAACTCTTCCCTGCAGTCGCAAACTCTGTACTAAAGAATGAATAAAATGGTACCAATGTATAATTAAAGAATATCGACTAAGAAGAAATTACCGATTACTCGTGACAAGTTTTTTCGAGGTGGGTAATCAATGGTAGTTAATTATAGCTATAAAAAAATAAGTAATGTTATGAAGCATTTCCCTGTGCTAACTAGTAAGGCCCATATCACACGAGTCACAATTTAAATAACGGTCACCATGTTACCTGCCATTATTTATTATGAATATGCCCGCCGAATTGAGTGACATAGCTTTGATATGTCAATTCTGTTGCCCGGTTGCGCAACATCGTTTTACAGTGACGCGTGAGGTAACTAGTGACCGTCACTGAATGTTACCGTCACTGACTGTGGGGTACAATATTAGTAGTAGCTTTCATACCAAGTCACTAAGTGACGCAACTTTTTGTCAACTAAGCCCGCCACCTGCAGTATTCAACTAGCTTTCCTCTTTATTGGTGGGTTAAAAGAAATTATGAATTCACTATTATCAGAACATACACAAATTACTGTAAATTGTATGATGTAAACCTTAGTCTTTTCTTAATGTTAACTAGGGAAGGAACGAAGTAACAGAATAGGTATCGATATCGATCGGTAAAAGAAAAGTCAATCTCTATCAACTTTGCCTGAAGATACCTATAGAATTTTTTATATATAATTTATTTAAACAATATATATTCTATAGCTATAAATTAACAATAAAACTATATATTTTAAATTAGCTAAAATAATTTCATATATAGTTAATCCTCAATTTTAATAATTTATAATACCTATTTTTACCTATTATGAAATTATTTATATTATTATTAAATAGCAGCGATATGGTCTTTGGTTTCGAAGCAGATGTTACAAGTAAAGCTCGTATAGCGAACGTTTTACACACATCACAAGGCGGGGAAAATGTCGTAACCTGGGGGATGAAAAAACTTTGTATTCCAATTCGTAACGTGAAAAAACGTAAGCTAGGGGCGCCTAACCTGGGGGTTCACTGGAACGTTGTATGTTGTATATGAATAGTTCTATATGGTATAATAATTTAATGAAAATACTATCAAACTATTAACTATTAATAATGGTAAACTCATTGCTATCAGATAGTTGATGCAATATTTATTTTCGTTATCAGGAGGATAATAACTTTCGTTTTTGTATCACCATTTATATATTTACTGTTAATAAACATTAAGCACTATTAGGCATATTTATTAAGGTTGAATTTACTATACTTATTAATCTTAATGTCTTCCATTTTCAAGTATCAATTTTGTCTTCATATCAATAAATTATGTTCTCCATAGCTAAATCTTAACTTTGAAACAATTAACATTAATGAAGTTATAACGTAGAGGTAAAGTTTTAAAGCTGAAAAGGTGATGGAAGTGACAGAAGGAAATTTTAAGTACAAGGGACTTTAGCGTAGTTGCTGTGTAAGAAAAATTGCAGGATAAGTTATGTAGATAGTGTAAACATTTATACAGAATTGTGACGACTAAAATCGCATAACACCTCTACAAATGCTACTGTCGCATCCACACCCCTCTCCACATATATGTAATAAAGAGAAGGACATTATATATATATATATATATAATAGGTTTGAGATTGTAAGAAAGAAAGGAAAAAGTTATATAACTTACTCAGTGAGACTATAGAATTGTTAATTTACTTGATGGATTTCACAACGGTGGTTGATGAGATATTATTGATATGTCCATTATACCTTCAGGTTTCAATGATAGCAATTAAAATAACGAGTTAGATAATAATTATAAATGTTTTCTTATACTTTAAAACTTCTGAGTTAAGGTTTCTTCACACATGTCACTGACCCGTCCGGGACGTGTCCGGTCCGTCTCCTCTCAGTGCTTCACTGTCAGTGAAAAAATATATCATTACTTTAATTTCAACGGACATATTCACACTGTACTGGCTCCTCTCAGTGGTAAAAATCACTCAGAGGTGCTGAACCCGACGGAAACCTGACGTGTGTGAAGCAACCTTAATGAAGTTCTGAGTTATGAAGCACACGAATAATGAGAACTTGAATTGAGCAATGCTCCTGAGTTATGAAGTATTTTCAATGTTTAAATAATAGAAAATGATGTAAGTTAAGAATTTCGTTACAGTTATTCCTCAGTGACCGCAATTTTAATCATAGAAAACTATCTAGTGCAACCGAGATATGAAATGGCTCTGAGTTATGAAGGAACCACCAATAATTCATAACTCAGTAGTTGTGGAACCGTCCGATAATTTGTAACTTTTCCTATATGAACGCTATGATATTCACAGGAAAATTTAAGATCTTGGTAAATGATAAATTTTGTTTTTACTGTTATTTTCCATAACAATTGTGAGCATTTTTTAAATTTTAATTGGTGAACTTACATCAGAAAATTTTCTTTCAAATCGCAACTCTGAAAAAGTTGATCAGGTATAACTTGGAGTAGTTCTGAAATCTTATTCTCTACAATAAAAAATCCCTACTGAAAACTTTCGCGCTCGCGAACACGACAATTGCAGTCATGGTGAATTGATGCAAATGTTCACCACAGTTAATTCTAATCTATAGTTGAAAGACGAAAGCAACATATAATTACACCTCGTTCGAACCAGTGTTTCATTTACTCTAACTTGGCAAAAAGCACCTCATATATAATCATATGCAATAACCCGTATCATTAATGGTTAACGGCTCTTCGCGTGCACTGTGAATTTGGATTGATATGGACTTCTGTGGTATTTGTACCAGGATTAAAATCTGAGGCGGAGCGTGAAAGTGTTACCAAATATTTATATGATATTGTATAATCTTATATATTTAAATTGTGTGATATAAATTAATATAATATTATTAAAAAAGGCATAACTATTTCATCGTGCCTTATAGGGTATCGTTAGTGTTCAAGGGTTATGTACCTACATCTACAATGTAACCAAAAAGGTTCTGTTTGTTTGCATGATAAAGAGATCGCTTCACAGTATGTGTAACTTAAATTCTTCAAACAATCGGCATTCAGCACCTTCTCCCAACGTCTTTCCAGCTGTTCAATTCCCTTGTGGCCAAATTTGGGCCTTCGGACGCAAAAAAGTTCGTGAGGGCTTTGTGCTGAAGATGATAAGGGGTCTGATTCACACAAAAGGAACGATCATGCTCCGCTCTTGCTCTAGTCACGGCCCGCTCTCAGCCTGGTTCATTCACATATTCGGTATTGTTACGGTACGCTCTCGCTTCCGTTTCGTATCATCTGATTTGGCTGTGATTGAAATAGCGCTTAATTGATGATGAACTGGATGAGATAAAACAAAAAAAATAATGAGAGATTATGTTAAAAGATAGGAAAAGTGAAGGATAATTTCATTCAATGTATCCTCATCTAATAAAGACGAAACTGAATTTTTCAGTAATTTTCGAATAAATATTGGAACATTGGAATAGATACGTCCAAACTTGATGATTGGAGGATAGGAAACACGCACACAGAGAATTGATCACTTTGAAGTAAAAACATCTATATGTCTAAACCTTTAAGGTAAAAAGTAAAGTTGTGAATTCAAATTATATAGTAAAATTCAAGAAAAACTCATGAATTAAAACTGAACCACGATAAGTTCCACTCCTTATATTTGTGATGAAATCCATGGTTATGAAAATATTATTCAAATTGTTGAGCAATAAATGCTTTCATTTCATAATATGGATACAATAAATTTTCTTTTTCTTTTAATAAAATAACTTTAAATTTCATGGAAATAAAAAATATTAATTAAATTAAACGGAGGCTGCAGTTCGTAATATGGATACATATTGAATTAAAGTCTTTCTACCAACTGCCCGTCAGGTAAATTTTATCCAAATCTACTTTCGGCAAAGTGTCATTCGGCCAAGTGTCTGCACACGAACTTTAACGATATCCATGATACCTGCAGGTATCGTGGATACTTAATAAATTTTATTTAATATCTAATCCAATTGATGTTTTAAGGTATTATGGATACTAATTAAGATAGAAGTTAAATAATAATTATCATACATACATTATATAATTGTGGAACAGTCCGATAACTCTGAATTTGCCCTACGTGAATCAATGTGTGAATATTATGGATAGTTAATGTTAACACATCTAAGCTAATATTTGATATGAAGATAGATTGATATTTGTGCAGAGTAACGCAATCTAAAACTAACACTATTCTAGGGTTTCATTAGTTGAATATTTTAGTCAGATAAATTGGAAAAGAAGATATAATAGTGGGAAAGGTTTTTAATTTCCTTAGTCATATCTACGTAGTAATAAAAGCTCTATTATCATGTTTAAAAGACAGTTTAGAGATTCTGATAATAATAAATGAACCTTATTCTCTGTGAAATGTTCAGAGTAAATTAGTGCTTCATATCTTTTAGAATTCTCGTCGCTTACTGCTGCCCCAAATATGTAGATTAGTGGTGCGGTTGGGACCAACCAACTGATGGACAGGTTGTAGGCTCATTAGTTCAGATTTAATCGTCTGATCACGAATCAGTAATTCGACTCAAGCATCATCTACGGTGAGTCCGAAGCCTGTATGATTACAGTCGTTTTCAATAGTCCGACACCCCATTGGTCCTACACTTTTAGATTTTTTGTGTAACCGTAATTTAGGTTGTTCTATCTGCAAGTTTGTTGTACTGCACAGTTCGTGATTATTTAATGACCTGATAAGAAGGTTCGTGGAGCGACACACCCTCCTATATACATATGTTTGTTGTCATATCAGAAAAAACTTTCAAATTATATATTAGAAATAAACTGCAAAATTATCGGACTAATAGGGTGTCAGACTTATGGGGCATCAGACTAACGAATAGTAAGTAATCCGAGGGAGTCCTTCCCCACCTCTTGGTTCGATAGTGACTAAATGTATGTGATACTTTATTTTGCGTAAACTTTACTATGATAAAAAAATTCTCATATTCATCGAAAGTTTCGTTCAGAGAAAGTTCGCCAAAAGTTTTGACCTGTACAAAATATTATGAGCGGTAATTTTCCGCTCCAGCAAAATGCTGCACCGCCCAACAACACCCAGTCGTAATTTGGCACCATTATATGCAAGCTCTTAGACGTTTGGTCCTTTAGACCAAGACCAATTTAGAAATCTTATTCGTTGGACCCACCATTCTCCCCTCACCAGCTTTGCCCGAGCGATGACTAAACGTTGCAAAAACTTTGATGAAGCGATGCTGGAACGGTGCCGGGCGTTGAAGCAGTGATCCATTGCGGTGATGAATTTTGTTTGGCGTTGGTATGAAGGTCGCTAAGTTCCATACTGTTAAATCAACACTCGCTTCTTCTCGCTACTGTTAAGTTAACTGCTTTAGCAAAGCTGACTTCAGCGGTGCACTGTTATGATCTTTTCGATCCCCCCTTTTTTTGTTAGGGGAAGCCAGCGTTGCCAAAGCGTTAGCATAAGGTAATGAGCGTTGGTTCAACGGTGATCCACGAACTTGCGTCCAGCAGTGCCAACCTATGATTGGGGGTTGTTGGAGCGATGGTGAGCTTTGCCAGAGTGAAAAATTGTTAGCTACTCACCGTTCGTAATATGTTGTGCAGTTTAAAACTTTCGGTACCTACAGTAGGAGGCACTAAACGGTGGTCAAACGCATATGGCATTGCTTTAACGAGAACCAACTTTTATGAGCGGTAAAAAGCGGCGACGAATTTTATTCATCACTTAGGGAATGCCATAACAAAGTTCAGGTGGTGGGACCGGGGCTTAAGGATTGTTTGTAAGGTAAGGAAGGAATCTTTAGTGTAATTTTCAGTTTACATCACGTTCCAAATACGTCTTTCGACAAATCCTTATTTCGGCGATTATTTTTCGGTAAATTTGTTTTGGTAAATTCATTTTCGAACAAATCCACCGGATACAGTTATATTTATATCATAAGAAATGTAATTTAATAATGTTTACCATTAAGCAATTCATTGTGTCAATTAATTAAGATAAATTTATTATATCTATATTTATTTTAATCTCTCAACCTGCACCATAGCCTTCTTTCAACCTCGGTTTCATCTTCTTACTTTAATAAAGTTCGATGGTGTCAATATTTATATTATCTTTCAGTTACATTTTTTCAACACGTTCTTAAACTTGTAAAGTTTGAAGAAAGAATTATCTCAGCAAGTATCATATAGTATTCATTATACCAAAACGCAGTGAGCATGTTGAACTAGTATCTAGTTACAAACACCACAAATTGAACGTGCTAAGGGCTTATCACACTTGTAACTGTGCAAATCCTTCTGAGTGGAATGTTTCAGTCCTGTACACAGTCCTTTGTAGACAGGATAGGGATGACCGTTACTCCACAGGGATGGATCGATCTCCAAGTGATCTTTAGAGTTGCGGTGAAAGTACCACTTCTGGCCAAACGCGTCCCTCATTGCTGCCATATAAATGTACGATTCGGCGGGAACTGAAAAAAGATTGAAAATATATTAATGTTTCTGTAACCAAGATATTTTTATACAGTAAATTCTTCTGTAATGAACTAGCTACAACTATAGGCACTATACAGTGTACACGGAACCCAAATTCAAATTTTATATATATCAACCACGATTGAAGTTGCATGTTTTTTTATTAGATTCTTTTTGTTGGTGAACCTCTCTCCACTAAAAGTTAAATTTTCATAATTTTTTTATTTTTGTAGATTTTATAATGATTTTATTGATGGGTTCTGAAATGGTTTTCTGAACAGTGCAGTAAACAGGAACCAATTTTAAATTTATTAGTCCATGCATTTGAAATTTCTGCAATAATAAGGGCTATTCTAAAAAATACCCCCCCCCCCACATAGTTTCCAAATATTTATTTGTCTGTGATCTTTCACGCTTTAAGCAATATTCCGAAAATACAGAAATACAGAACTCCGAAAATACAGAAAAATTTGAAATAACCTAAAAATTCGGAAAAACGGAAAATTCGGAAATGATAAATAAGAAATCCCGAAAAAGAAATAAAATCCAAACAAATTCGAACATTCGGTACACCAAGAATCCTGAAAACAGAAAATCAAGAAAAAAGAAAATTGGGAAAAAAAATTCCCTAAAAAATTGATAATAATAAGAAAATAGGAAAAGCCTGAAATCCGGAGAGCTGAAAATTTGGAAAGCAAAGAAAATTCAAATAAGTCTTGAAAACAGATAAATCAATAAGTCATAGAAAAATCGGAAAAACAAAAATATCGGATGACCAAAATATATGAGTTACAGAAAAAAATAATAGTCCATCATTTTTGACGGGTAATTACACTACAGTCCTGAAAGAAAAATTCGGAAAAGTGAAATATTTGAAAATCCGTACCGTAAAATCAAGTAAACCCGATAATATGAAAAAAAACTGAAAAAAAAATTGAGAATACAGAAAAAAATGAATGTGCGGAACACTGAAAGTCTGGAAAACCGAAAATACAGAGAAATCTTTCAAAAAAAAAAAAAAGCGGACACAGGCTTGCTGGAACTGTGTCTGGTGTTGAAGCAGCGATTCATTGCTTTGTTGAGCTTATGCTTGGCGTTGGTATATAAAGTTTGCACAGTTTCATACCGTTGAACTCGCCGCTTCTTGCTACCGTTAAGCTACGACTACCAAAACCGTGTTCTGCACTAAATGTTACGCACTTCTTGTTCAGAACTAAGGCAGTGCGCGTACTAAAAGACTACACTTTTTGCGCACGTGTCCACCGGCAAACTGTGCGTAACTTTAATGCGAGTACATAAGTTACGCACAGCCTGCTATTCACCCGCAGCTATAAACTTTGGTTAATATACATGTGTAATTCCAGAACCTGCCGATTTGGGATCAGCAAATTTATTTTTCTCTCGGCGGTATTGAGCCAAAATAGTTTTCCCTTTTTGTATTTTATCAGTTTAATCCAAATTAAATTGTTGAGCCAATTCTTGAATTGCATCATGTCTCTTATTCCTATTCTTGTAGTCAACAAGTCCAGTTTCCCATAGCACAGGGCATGTTTCAATCGCTTGCATAATGGCTATGATCTGGTCATTATTCCAACCTTTATTGTAATGTAGTGTGTGCGAACACTCAAATATTTTCTCTCCAAGAGCGGAAGCAGGAATGAGTGAGCGTACAAAATGTTCCTACTTCTTCAAACGAGTCCACTGAAAAACGTGTACGCGCTCAAAAGTTCGCAGCTGTGCACGCACTTTTCTAAAGTGTTCGCGTACAATTTGTTAGTGTTTGCATATACAGTTTCACCGAAACATACATTTGTGTAGCCATTAAGCACCTTTAAGCCAACACTATAGCAACGCCAACATCAGCTGTGCACCGTGATGGCAACGATCAAATTCTCAGCGTGGTGACTGCTGCGGTATAAAAAACTGTAGTATATCAGGTGCACCCGGTCTCAATGAGTGCATGCATGAATTTCGGGCCACAACCAATGCAGCAATTACTACTAGACTACCATCGGCTTTACCTCTGAATCCAGCCTCCACGAACATGCGTCTAGCAGTGCCACACTTTGACTGAGCATTGTTGGAGCTGTGGTGAACTTTGCCAGAACTTGAAATTGCCTGCTCCTCACCGCTTACAATATTTTGTGCAGCTCAAAACTTTCGGAGTGTTAGAAGGGACTAAGCGGTGGACTAGTGCATACGGCGTTGCTTTAACTGAGAGTAACTTCTGTGAAACGATAACGAGCAGTGATGAATTTTTTTTCACCGCTAAAGAAACGCCCCAATAAAGTACGGGTGGTGTGACCCAAGATTAAAGGAAACTTGTATAGTTTTAATCCCCAACTAAAGTTAAATTTTCCGATCGCATAGCATCCATTGATCGGTATAACGACCACTGTCCGTTGCTCAACCTTTATCTGTTTACGAATTTGAATTTGTGTTCCGTTTTTTTTACACCATGTATAGAGCTTTCTTCATTAGGACTTCATTACTCAGGATTCTACTAATCAGGATTGTTCACTATACAGGACTTCATCAGAGAAGAGTTGTAATGTATGAATAATGTCTATCAGTTGATATATAGGAAATGATTTACATTTTGTCGCCACGTCAGTGAGTGTGAATGTAGTGCAGTCATCAAAAGAGAGAAGGTCTCCTCCCATCTGCATGCAGGTCACTCGTGCATCGCAGAACACGGCTGGGTCAGGTGAGATCCAGATGCAGCCCAAAGTACTGTCCTGAGTCCATGGAGAGGGACATCCGGTGGGTGGTGGAACTTTCGCTGAAAAGAAATCCACAACTTAATTAGGTATTGAAACTGTTCATTGAATTGAATGATTTTACGAATTGGTATCAATGATACCTGCAGGGATCATGGATACTAGTTAAAGTTGTCGAAGATGTGGAATCTTCAGATAATTCTTAACTAACTCTATCAATGGAAATATTCACATATCTGTTGGTCTTTTTCTGGATTAGTCTTGTGTTTCAAAGTAAATTCTCTATTCTACCAAGTTTATCTATTCCTGGATAAGCAGAAGGAATTCATTCATTCACCCACCTTGTCCTGTTATAGTAGTTGTGATTACACCGTTTTCACATGTTCTCTCCAATGTTTGAGTGCACTGATTATCCGGCTTGATATCTCCTTCTTGGAAATAAGCAAGTGAGATGGAGTGGATACAGTCTGTGGAATACACGGAATACCCATGAATTTATAGTTTACTATGTCAGACACTCTACTATTTTGGTAATTTCTAAAGCACTGGGATATGTTCCGAGCAATTGGTTCCATATTTTCGACTCGTTATTCTGATTGGTATCCATAATACCAGCAGATATCATGGATACAAATTAAAATAACGAGTTTAAAGGATAAACATCATATTTGTTTCTTGTATGTAAAATATAGAACCAATCGATAGCAAGGAATTTACCAAAATTGTGTTGTTCAATTTAGTTAAACTCCTAAGGTACGATTACACCAAAACCGTATACTTCTTAAAATGTCACGCACTATTTGTTCAGAACTTTGGCAGTTCGCGTACTAAGAGACTACGCTTGTTGCCCACGTGTCCACTGGTATGCTGTGCGTAACTTTGGCACGCATATAGTGCGGCCAATGTGTTGCACTGTACACATAAAAGAGCTGGTCACAGCTGCCGCTTGCATGCAGCTATAAACTTTGATATATAGACATCTGAATTCCAGAACCTGCCAATTTTGGGTCTGCAATTTTCTCCTTTTCTCGGTGGTATTGAGCCAGAATAATTTTCCGTTTTTGTATTACCTCAGTTATTCCAAATTAAATTGTTGAGCCAATTCTTGAATTGAGTCATGTATCTTTTTCTTGTAGTCAACATGTTCAGTTTCCCATAGCACAGAGCATGTTTCAATCGCTTGAATAAAGGCTATGATCTGGTCATTATTCCAACCCATATTGTATTATAGGGTGTGCGGACAGAGTATCGAAAGACAAAGTATCGAAAGACAAAGTATCGAAAGACAGAGTATCGAAAGACAGAGTATCGAAAGACAGAGTATCGAAAGACAGAGTATCGAAAGACAGAGTATCGAAAGACAGAGTATCGAAAGACAGAGTATCGAAAGACAGAGTATCGAAAGACAGAGTATCGAAAGACAGAGTATCGAAAGACAGAGTATCGAAAGACAGAGTATCGAAAGACAGAGTATCGAAGGACAAAGTATCGAAGGACAAAGTATCGAAAGACAAAGTATCGAAAGACAGAGTATCGAAAGACAGAGTATCGAAGGACAAAGTATCGAAAGACAGAGTATCGAAAGACAGAGTATCGAAAGACAGAGTATCGAAAGACAGAGTATCGAAAGACAGAGTATCGAAAGACAGAGTATCGAAAGATAAAGTATCGAAAGATAAAGTATCGAAAGACAGAGTATCGAAAGACAGAGTATCGAAAGACAGAGTATCGAAAGATAAAGTATCGAAAGACAGAGTATCGAAAGACAGAGTATCAAAGGACAAAGTATCGAAAGACAAAGTATCGAAAGACAGAGTATCGAAAGACAGAGTATCGAAAGACAGAGTATCGAAAGACAGAGTATCGAAAGACAGAGTATCGAAAGACAGAGTATCGAAAGACAGAGTATCGAAAGACAGAGTATCGAAAGACAGAGTATCGAAAGACAGAGTATCGAAAGACAAAGTATCGAAAGACAGAGTATCGAAAGACAGAGTATCGAAAGACAGAGTACCGAAAGACAGAGTATCGAAAGACAGAGTATCGAAAGACAGAGTATCGAAAGACAGAGTATCGAAAGACAAAGTATCGAGGATATAGTGAAGAAAAACGAAATATAGAAAATGAAAGTATAGAAAGACAAAAATAGAAGGATATACATTAGGGTGGGCCAAAAAAATAGGGGTTTCGGGCAAACTTCAGAATCTTCAAATGGAATAGTTATAATAAGTTGATACGTTATAAAAGAACATTGCATGCCAATTTCCAGGCCATTTCTCGATATTTTTTAGTTGCCCCAAAACATTTGAAATTTTGTACAAAATGATATTTTCCACTAATTTTGAAATATTCAATTTTGTTTTTTTCTGTGAAATAGGTAAAACTAGTTAGCACGTTATGAAAAAACACAACTTTCAAAATTGCAGATTAATATTTGACACTCTTGAGTTGCCCCAAGCACTTTTTTTGTGAAATATATTAGTATTACAAGGTTTCTTTTAAAATTTGGCTTCTAGAGCAATCATGCTGTTATTGTGATAAGATAGAAGTAATTTAATTCTCAAAATAACTTTGTGAATTGTATTGATTTAATTTTATAAAAGCCTTTATCAATGTTTTGTATTGCAAAAATTTAGAATTTACTCGGATTTTAGCAATCAAATAATAACCCATGCAATTCGCTTTGTCAACTTTTTTGAGTCACCAAGAGTTCCAAATATTGAAATGTTGGTTTATGAATCAATAATTAATGTTTTTGCTCAATTTTTTGTATATAAATTTCCTTATTATGTTCTTCATTGAGCACCAGACCTCCATAAGTGTGGAGCACTACACTGACTACAGTCTCCAGCGGTGTCTAAATTTGAACAATTTGGAGGGGTGGGGGCAACTGTAAACATTGTCGTACCTGTCTGATTTTCCGGCACAAACACAAAAATAAGCTCTTCTCGAGCTATCTTCCTATTCTAAATGATAATAAATCAGATTTTATGAGTTTTTTTGCCAAAATGTAGTAAAAATCACCAAAAATGTTACTTTTCTGATATTTAAATCGATTGGGTGCAACTGTTAATCATGTCAGAATTCACTCATATTTCAAGACATTTACCTTTACTTGTCATATCAACTTTATATTACTATTCCATAAGTAATTTCCAAAATGTTGTTTTTTGGCCCACCCTAATATATATATATATATATAAAGTTGAAGCGGCCTGGTTCAATAAAGACAAAATGAGCTCACCTACAATTGAGCCCGAAACAATTGGGCCCAAGATAATAATTTTTGTGCCCAAGATAATTGAGCACATAAAAAAAATGTTACAACATTCTTCACTTTTTTATGCAATCTTGATTTTCAGTATTTGTACGTTTAAATTTATTTTAAACGTAATCTTTCTCTAAATTAAAAATAGTAGGGTGACGATATTGAGTTGTGTTGTGCATCGCTCGATCTGCACCACCCTTCCATTTTGTTAGTGGTACGAGGCAGATCTTCCATGACACGGTTGAAGAAACTCCACACACATGGTTTGAAAAGAGGATATTGTCTATTTCTTCTTAATGGCCTTCATATCGACGAAATAAAACTTAATGAAGCATTATAAGTAAAAGCTAAATATTATGTATGCAGTATTCTTTTATAGAAAGGCAAAATCTTAATTCTCCGGGTCGTATCCGAGTTCACTTTTATCAGAGTCTATGGTAACAACTTAATTTGCTACTGTAATAACAAAGTAAAGCTTCTCTATAGTGTCTGCTGTAACCATTTTATTAATGTGATCAATAGTGGCCCTGGGCCAAAATTTCTTCGGGATCATTTGTACTAGGATCAATTGTATTGGGGCCCAATTGACACGGGCCCAAATATCTTCGGCTCCATTTTCGGCGAGTCCAATTGTCGGGACCCAATTGACTCGTGCCCATCTGTCGGTCAATGAACAAAATTCTTAATTCAAGTTATGTATAACTAATGTAATGTATGTTATTTTTAAAGAAAGATTTCTCCATTTGATCAATTTATCATTCGATCAATTTTCTATCCGATCAATTTCCCTGTATTATAAATTCGATCGAAATTTCGATACTTTGTCTTTCGATACTTTTTCTTTCAATACTCTGTCCTAGTACCGTAATGTAGTGTGTGCGAACACTCAAATGTTTTCACTCCAAGAGCGGAAGCAGGAATGAGTGAGCGTACAAAATGTTCCTGCTTCCTCAGATCAGTCCACTGAAAAACGTGTGCGCGCACAACAGTTCACAGCTGTGCGCGTACTTTGTTAAAGAGGTTGCGTACATTTTGTTAGTGTTTGCATATACGGTTCCACTGAAACATTCATTTGTGCCGCACTGTGCCGCACACTGGTGGAATCGCACCTTTAGACTACCGCATCAAGAAATATTTTCTATCGAATTCATCACTTCATCACGTTCTCTTTATTATTTTCATATTTATTAAGCTATAGTCTCTGTAAATAAATTAATTAGTACAAACTAAAAGCTATTCTTTGAAATTTTATTTCAAAAAGATGTTGAATTATTGTTCTTTTGAACTTTCGATAGCATGTATTTATTTTATAGTTTCTAGCTTACTCACTCCTGCTGTTGATGTAACATCGCCAGCCGTCAATGGGTGTGACCGTCGAATCTCTCAAATATTCCAGGTTTCCACTGAGACATTCTCTTGTGGCTTTATTGTAGCAGAAGGCGTTCTTCTCAACTGCGGGAGCATTTTTCAAATTAATTGATATATAATTAACAGATATTAAAGATAATAAAGTTACAGTAGAACTCCTCTACTACTAATTTTCTGAGATGTGAACTTTCAGAATTACAAGCTCTCTCTCTGTTATGAATTGCTTTAAGATTTTCTATGGAGTCTTTTCAATGAAAACTTTTTATGGTTGAGTGACTTAAGCCGTGTTTACATTGTCAGTCACAACTTAGGGAATACGCGTGGTGATCACTGAGCATTCGACAGTGTCACCACGAAAGTGTTCACACTGTACGTCAGTGTGGTTAATAGTGGCTGTGCTCTCAGTCTGTGTTTAGCTGTGAGAAAGTCTATGGCAAATTACTCGCTAGAGAAAAGAAAGAGAAGGTTTCTGTGGAGCCTCGCACACCCTCCTCTTCCTATTGCTAACAACGAACTGATGATGAGTGAAAAAATGACAGGGCCCAGTCACCGAAAGTGTGATGATTCGAACGAAACTGTACGTTTTTCAATTTCACTGCGAAAACAGCGTTTCATGGTGAAATTTGACACTTTGTTGTGAATCCCTAGGGAAATACCTAGATGCCGACTGACAATGTAAACACGGCTTTAGATACACGTTCTGGAATTTGAAGCAATTTAATAGCTCTTTCTTGCAGCTTCTTTAGTTCCTTAACTATAATTATAAATTGCTGAACTAACTTTAATAATGGAATGTATCTGTAGTTGTTTCATAACCTTATAACGAGACTATAGTTTATACAAGCTGTAACACTTACTATGTTTAATTACAGTTCGTAGTAGAAGAGCACTTGTGTATTATTTAGGATTTTGTCGAATATTACGAAGTGTAGTGTTCTACTTTCCTATTTATTTTGATACTATTTTTTCCCGTAGGTACTAGCAGAGCATTTGGAATTAGCTTAATATTTTAATCTGCTACATTAATTAAGAAAAGGTCATATAATAATGGAATTATTCCTACCTGCCTTTGAGAGATAAGAATCTTTCCAACGTAGTAATAATGATAATCAGGTAAAGATCTCTAAATTTTGTGGTTAACTTAAGGCTTAGGCTAATGAGAATTAGTTGGACCATTCAATATATGTACTTAGTTTTAGCTCATCAGTGAGTTCTTGTTGAGATGCTAAGACTATAAAGGCGTGTTTGTAGTCTAGTGGAGTAACTTAAGAGTCAATCAGTAGAAGCACTCAATTCACCACTAGGAGTCAGAATCACAGTATTCCACTGAGATGGGCTTCATATTCTGTTATTATTCGGTGCTTCAAGATAAGAAATACATAACCTCTTTGAAGTTGGACATTCGTTAAAGTTGATCGTTTGTTATCAATCTATATTAAACCGATACACAATAAAAAATCCAGGCTGGGTTAACCAAATTCTGAATATATTCAATAATTAGTATTAGTTTAGTTTTTATCTTTAGGCCCATGACATACTAGACGCGGCAAACCGTTGCCGCCAGCGGCAGCGGCTAGCTTGTGTCATCTCATTGGACGTGACATACTAGAAAAACCAACGTTGCACTCGGTCGCGGTTGTCTGATTTTTTACTGCCGCACATGTTGTCGGGAGAAAATCAAACCACGACCGCGCGAAGTCGCGGTATGTCGAGTCAACACATGTTAAACTATGGCTATTGACATACTCTGCCGCGCGCGGCGACGGGAAAACACAAAATTAGTCACATCCATCCTATGCTAATGTTCTAAAAACACAGAGTGAAACCAGCATTGAAGATCGGTTTGACGCTCATAGGTCCAAATAGGTTCAAAAGTCAGGTTGAAAAATCCGTGGTTTGCTGCTACCGCGCATGGAGCCGGCAAACGGTTACAGCACAAGGCATAGTATGTATGGTGCATGAAAAGTTACATACATTTTGTCTTTTAATTGTCGGTAACAAATATAAATTTTGTTTTTTATTATCAATTTCTACAGCTGGGTACTATTTTTAATACAATTAAAGACGATATTTATTACTAAAACTTATGTTGTTCATCAAAAACTTATGTGATTTATGTCTCCCAATTATTGTGATTAGAAACTTTGTATTTATTATAAAAAGTGATTTGAAACTTTGTAATTTATTCTATTTACAAGTAACAAGGCAAACTTGTGGTTCATAATCAAATACTGGTCCTTAAATTATATTATCACCTACTTATAACATTTTTTCATCTGAAGAGTTAATTCTAAAATTTATACTTCTTAGTATAATGAGTAATTACTTACTAAATGCAGCAAACCGTTGCCGCCAGCGACAGCGGCGAAAAAAACGCCCACATCTGTAATCCTATATGACATGAGATACTAGAGAAACCGACGTGAAGTGCGGTCGCGGTTGCATCTATCTTATTTTTGTGCCGCGCATATTTGCGGGAAAAATCAAACCTCGGTCGCTGTATTCAGTATCAACACTTGTTATGCTATGGCTACTGACATCCTATGCCGCTCGTGGCGGCGAGAAAAAAAAACGAAATTAGTCACATCCATCCTACGCTATTGTTCGAACAACACAGAGAGAAAACTACACTGGAGATCGGTTTGCAACTCATAGTATGTCAGGATCAAAATTTCGCGGATTGCTGCTGCCGCTTGTGGAGCCGGTAAACCGTTACAGCACACTGCATAGTATGTCATAAGCCTTAGGCACATTCTATACTAGCATATAAAACGCCACGTTTTCACTACCCTGTTTATGCCTCTTCAATTAATCACGGTTTAATGAATGGAAAATAAATTTGCAGTATATAATAGCGTTTTTACAGCTTAGACTGTTGGCTTTGCCCATGCGATAGGCGGTGGTAACGCATCAGGAGGCGGTGGCACCGCCGCGTTTTCACTGTATGTTAGGCTTATGAGTCTATGACATAATATGCCGTGTGCTGTAGCGGTTTGCCGGCTCCACCCGCCGCAGCGGCAAATCGTGAAGTTTTGAAACTAACATCTCCAGTCTGGTTTTATCTCAGTGTTGTTCGACAGAATATTGGTATTCTCCTGCCGCCGCGCGCGTCATAGTTTGTCAGTAGCCTTATATCTTAACATGTATTGTCTATGAATACAGCTGCTGCGGTTTGATTTTCCCGCCAACATGTACGGCAGAAAAAATCATACAGCGGCAACCGCGACTGCGCTCAACATCAGTTCTCTAGTATGTCACGTCCCATAGGATTACACATGCTCGCGGGATTATTTTCGCCGCGAGCGAAATTTTATTTTTCTGATGATAAATATTTATATTCCTTTATTGTTTCAAAATATTCATTTATAATCTCGTATAATTCATTTTTATATAGTTTGAATATGTTCGGTTTTGTTGATCACAGTTCACGCCAAAAACCAAACATTCCGCTGCAGAGTACGGGAAGGAAAGATTACCTTATAACGCTCTAGAATTATTATTACTGGATAATAGATATAATTGTGAGAAAAAAGAATGATAGAAAACGCCGTGTATAAACTGCAAATCATATCTACCGCGTCTTCACCGCCCAGTATAAATTGCAAAGCGTTTCTACTGCATTGAAAACGCTGCGTTGAAACCTAGTATAGATTGAATTTTTGGAAGCGGAAACTGGGCAGTGAAAACGCAGCGTTTTTAACTGCTAGTGTAGAATGGGCCCTATGAATATAACTCACCAAGTCTTCCAGTAACGCCAGCACAATGCTCTATAGGAGCTTTGGTCAAAGTCAAATTATCTGCCAAGTCAATGCGTTGAAATCGAAAGCTCTCAGTCCATGTCCATCGGTTGCATTGAATTGCCCCCATGAAGGAGAAGAGAACAACTACAACTACTACTCCCCTCATTGTGAACTAAGCTGCTGTGGTAGTGTTTAGGTTTTTAGTAAACTCTAAAAGCAAATAAAGATTAATAACATATTGGAAGCAATGTTAAGATTATCAGTCAGCTCTATCATTAAAAAATATAAGCTATTACATCTGAACTGCTGTAATTGGTTAAATATTTATTGGTTTAGTTTTCAATTAAAGATTTGCAATTTTATAGAATAACGCTAGGGTTATATTTTTCAACTACGAGGTATCAGTGCTCGTACCATTTTTGTCTAATTCCTTGATAAGTCACATTCATTCAAATCGGAGTATTGTTGGACTAGCAATACTCAGTATATACATGACCATTGCTATAATATGCTCTTTCTTCATTACACACATATTTAGAACCACTTTTACACTATCTGACTGTGATGGGTAAAGTTGATTCAGATCCTAACAGTTACGTTGATGCACCACTTTTTGGAAGTGTGACCGAATGTTCGTTCCTGCCATACCAACGTGTACTCTTGTCCAGTGCAGACCAAGTCCCAACTTTAATAGCACTCTATTACAGTATTAATATCAAAGTTTAATCAGAAATGTTCGATTGAATGATTAAGTCTGTGACCTCAGGCATATAATCAGGTCGAATTAAACTGCTGGAGAATTGAAAACTAATCAAGAAACTTTTTAATCGTCTGTTGTGATGATTGAATTCGACAGTATAAATATGTATTCATGTATTTGTGAATATTATCGATATAGTAACAATATGATTCATGTAAGCATGATTATCGTTTGTAAATCGATATATCGTGCAATCATAATTAATATGATTTAATTTCAATGTTGCTGAGAATGGGAGAAAAAGGGGATGGCGTCCATTAGGCCTCAAACTGTTGTAATTTGGATTAAAACAGTTCAGTCTAATTTCAGATTTATTACGTTTATTCCTTTATGTATCACATGCTGCTACTGACTGTATCACGTGCTGGTACTGACTGTATCACGTGCTGGTACTGACTGTATCACGTGCTGGTACTGACTGTATCACGTGCTGGTACTGACTGTATCACATGCTGCTACTGGCTGTATCACATGCTGCTACTGACTGTATCACGTGCTGGTACTGACTGCATCACGTGCTGGTACTGACTGTATCACATGCTGCTACTGACTGTATCACGTGCTGGTACTGACTGTATCACGTGCTGGTACTGACTGTATCACGTGCTGGTACTGACTGTATCACGTGCTGGTACTGACTGTATCACGTGCTGGTACTGACTGTATCACGTGCTGGTACTGACTGTATCACGTGCTGGTACTGACTGTATCACGTGCTGGTACTGACTGTATCACATGCTGCTACTGACTGTATCACGTGCTGGTACTGACTGTATCACATGCTGCTACTGGCTGTATCACATGCTGCTACTGACTGTATCACGTGCTGGTACTGACTGTATCACATGCTGCTACTGACTGTATCACGTGCTGGTACTGACTGTATCACGTGCTGGTACTGACTGTATCACGTGCTGGTACTGACTGTATCACGTGCTGGTACTGACTGTATCACGTGCTGGTACTGACTGTATCACGTGCTGGTACTGACTGTATCACGTGCTGGTACTGACTGCATCACGTGCTGGTACTGACTGCATCACGTGCTGGTACTGACTGTATCACGTGCTGGTACTGACTGCATCACGTGCTGGTACTGACTGCATCACGTGCTGGTACTGACTGCATCACGTGGTGGTACTGACTGTATCACGTGCTGGTACTGACTGCATCACGTGCTGGTACTGACTGCATCACGTGCTGGTACTGACTGTATCACGTGCTGGTACTGACTGCATCACGTGCTGGTACTGACTGCATCACGTGCTGGTACTGACTGTATCACGTGCTGGTACTGACTGCATCACGTGCTGGTACTGACTGCATCACGTGCTGGTACTGACTGCATCACGTGCTGGTACTGACTGCATCACGTGCTGGTACTGACTGCATCACGTGGTGGTACTGACTGTATCACGTGCTGGTACTGACTGTATCACGTGCTGGTACTGACTGCATCACGTGCTGGTACTGACTGCATCACGTGCTGGTACTGACTGTATCACGTGCTGGTACTGACTGCATCACGTGCTGGTACTGACTGCATCACGTGCTGGTACTGACTGCATCACGTGCTGGTACTGACTGCATCACGTGGTGGTACTGACTGTTTCACGTGGTGGTACTGACTGTTTCACGTGGTGGTACTGACTGTTTCACGTGATGGTACTGACTGTTTCACGTGGTGGTACTGACTGTGTTTGGTTACAGACTAGAGTGTCTTTAATTTTACCATCGGGCCACTTCATTGCTAACGTCAAAAGTTCTACTAAAATCAAATCATTTCATCTATACAGAAGATTTCAAAACTTTTATTAATAAGTTTGACAGAGTATAATAGAATTCTTTCATGAAAATTATACAGGGTGGCCTAACCAAATGTAAACACTGTTTTGAATGTTCATTTACTACTTTGTTGATGTAAGTACAAAAATTTTATGGGTATCAATTTTTCGGAATTAAATTGGAATTAAGAAAGAAAATTTTTAATTGAAAATTAAATTTCCAACCAAGAAATAAAATTTCCAATTAAGAAATTACATTGTCAAAGAAAAAATTAATTTTCTATTTAGAAATTAAATTTTCTATTTAGAAATTAAATTTTCTATTTAGAAATTAAATTTTCTATTTAGAAATTAAATTTTCAGTTTAGAAGTTAAATTTTCAATTAAATTAATTCCATTTGATATATATCCTAGTAGTTCCACAATAATCATCACTGTAAATAAAACCAATTTGATCCCTGCGCGGAGAAACATAAATTTTCCTTCCACAATAAAAAGTTTAAACCTACCCGGTGACAGTAATTGCTTGTAAAATGAAAATATAGATTTATAATTTAAATTAGTAAGTAAGAAATAAAACCCTTTATTTTTGCAAGAACCAATAAGTTTCTTGTTTCAACGAATATATTCATTGTCCACCCGTTAGCTGTTAGGATAAATTGGTTTCAGATGAAAAATATTAATGAACTGAAAGTATTAATCACATTAAAAACTATTTGGTTCTAGTTGGGCTACTGTATAACTTTTTTAAATTTTAAATAGGAAATTCTATAGTTTTCCGTAAAATGTGCATTCAAATTGTGTGCCATTTGCATTTAAATTAGTGTGTTTTTAATGGAAAAATAGAGATGATCTTGACGGTAAGAACTAATTCATTCACAGTAATCCCCGAATCTTGAGTACCAAAAGTACTCTTCACATTGGCTTGGAACCTACTGTACTTTTACCTTGTTCTACTATATTATTTCTATGTACTATTTGTTTCAATAAAGATGTTCCAATGTTTTAATTACAAGATTTCCTTGGAATGTCTCAGGTTTTTGCATACGGAACATCACTCAAAAATGGGAATAATTCTTCGTGAGTTTTAATTAAATTAAAACCTCTGGAATCTCCTAGGAATTGTTTTTGCCTCACATGGAACTAACGAAATGAAAAGGAATCTTAGGATAAATATCGCCTCTACTCCGTTCAGATTAGGAAATTTTCGGAACTATTGTCTTTGGTTACGAAGAAGACGTTATTCTTTTGGGATATACGAATCATCAACATGGTTTATTTCATATTACATGCTATGTTAATGAATATAGCATCAGTATATAAATATGTATATTGCATTTGAAGATATTGATTCGATTAATGAACTAATTTGTCAAAGTTTCGTTATAAATTATATACATGCATTTGCTTTTAGAATGATTTAGTACTATCAGAGAAAAGAGTCACTGTGATGATGTACTATCAGAGAAAAGAGTCACTGTGATGATGTACTATCAGAGAAAAGAGTCACTGTGATGATGTACTATCAGAGAAAAGTCACTGTGATGATGTACTATCAGAGGAAAGAGTCACTGTGATGATGTACTATCAGAGAAAAGAGTCACTGTGATGATGTACTATCAGAGAAAAGAGTCACTGTGATGATGTACTATCAGAGGAAAGAGTCACTGTGATGATGTACTATCAGAGAAAAGTCACTGTGATGATGTACTATCAGAGGAAAGAGTCACTGTGATGATGTACTATCAGAGAAAAGAGTCACTGTGATGATGTGCTATCAGAGAAAAGAGTCACTGTGAGATGTACTATCAGAGAAAAGAGTCACTGTGATGATGTACTATCAGAGAAAAGAGTCACTGTGATGATGTAATATCAGAGAAAAGAGTCACTGTGATGATGTACTATCAGAGAAAAGAGTCACTGTGATGATGTACTATCAGAAAAAAGAGTCACTGTGATGATGTATTATCAGAGAAAAGAGTCACTGTGATGATGTACTATCAGAGAAAAGAGTCACTGTGATGATGTAATATCAGAGAAAGAGTCACTGTGATGATGTACTATCAGAGAAAAGAGTCTCTGTGATATGTACTATCAG